>CAKAOI010047387.1:0-19076 GCA_916701655.1 Sebastiscus albofasciatus
TCTCTCTCTCTCTCTCTCTCTCTCTCTCTCTCTCTCTCTCTCTCTCTCTCTCTGAATGGTTTGATCTTACCAATCTGCACGTGTCTCATGTGGACACGTGATGGAAGCAGTGCTGTTTTTGACAACATGTCTGCATGTGTGTCTGATTATACTGGGATTCTTTCACTTTTTCTCAGAAGCCTTTTGTGTGACTACATATGTATAGGCTAGCTGTAGGCTGATTGTCACTGTTAGGAGTAATCTTCCGTTTCAGATAGCAGAAGTGTATACTGTGCGGCCTGAAGGATGTTGTCTGTTAGCATATAGTCACAGGACTGTAATACATGTCTGACAACATGCATATGCAAAGAACCATTCAGAGAAATTAAACGTTTTTCTTTTCCTTTTGCTTGACCTGGTCTGTTGGTATGGAGGACAGAACCTGCCAAAATAGAAAATAAATAAATGACTCGATAATTGAATAAATATGTCATTAAATGTAGCCAAAAATATTATTAAAAATAAATGAAGCCATTAATTAATTGATAAAATGTGACATAAATTGATATTTCTGTTTTAATTTGCTTCTTATTTATTTATCTTTGTATTTATCCCCTTATTTATTTACTCTTCTGCTTATTTTTCCCTTTTATTATTCATGTATTTATTTTTATTAATTTTTAAATTTTATTATTTATTTTTGCAAGAAAAGAAGCAAATTAAAACAGAAATATCAATTTATGTCACATTTGAGCAATTAATTAATGGCTACATTTATTTTTTAATATTATTTTTGCTATATTTAATGACATTTATTTATTTTCTAGTCATTTTTTTATTTGTTCATTTATTTTTGATTTTGGCAGGTTCCATCCTCCACATGTTTCTTATTGTGCCTAACAAAGGCTCGCACAAGCAGAAGTCCCGTCATGAAATGTCGCGAGAGAGTTAGGCCTCATCCACATTGTGGAAATCATCTAAATATTCATCTGTGACATTGGAAATCTTTTAGATAACACTAAGCTACGCTTTCTGTACTCCAACACGACAAACTCTGACCGGCTGGCACTCCTCTCTCCAACTACCACTCACGTTTCCAATGTTGTCTTCCAGCAACAAGTCATCAAGTCACTTCTCCTTGAGCAAGACTTGGTTAGAGACAATAACAAACAGACCGGATCAAGTGAAAGGGAAAGGGTCTCTAGGGTCCTTTCCATAATGTTGTCAGACACTTAGAATAACAATCTGAGCCTGTCGTGACAAAAACAAGCTCTTTCAGTGGACGTTACATTGACGGTAAGGAATTGCCCCAAGTGATTACATTACAGCTCATTTCGCGGCTGCTGTCTGCAGCGCTCTCCCTCAATACTCGACCAATTTCAGGTTGAAAAATACTCTTTAAATATACATTTTAAAAAAAAACAGGTGGTCAGAGACATGCATTGAAACACCAACAACAAAGTGCATAAGCAATGAGTCTCCAGTAACAGTACAGTAACAGAAATAAGATGAAAGGCCATTTTGGGAAGAACACTTATTCTCTTTCTTACTGTAAGTTAGATGAGGAGGTCACTCGGTCAGTATGGTTAACATGATGTTGGAGCATGCAGCCGGTTATGTGCATGTTATTTCTTGGACTTGTGAAAGACTGGAAATAGTCCTGCACACAGACACTGTTTCCAGTAGGTTAAGCTAAGCTAAGCACTGGTTGGCCGTAGCTTCATATTTAACGTACAGACATGAGAGTGCCATCAATCTTTTCATCTAAATCTTGGTAAGAAAATGTCCAATTGTTTTACTTTAATTTGCTAGATTCATCTGTGGAGAGCGTGCAAATCAGCAAGGTAGGTCAAATAGTGACAAGTAGGTTGTAGTGTGAACTAGAGTGTAAGGATACTGGTGGATTTTGCCATCTTTAAACGATGTATGTAAAAAAAAAATGATATTTCCAAGACAAATGTTAATTGTAAAGTGTAATAGAGTAAAGGCAGTTCTTCATTTCTGTCATTAATGTAAGGGAATCAAAGTGTTTGTGTTTTTTGTTTTACCTTACAGTGTTTCATGAACAGTATCCTGCAGTGTCTCAGCAACACACACAGCCTGCGAGACTACTGCCTGCACAACTCGCACCGCAGAGACCTTAACAACAACAGCCGCACCAACACAGCCCTCATGGAAGGTGAGAGACGCGTCACACAGGCCCCCTAGAGTCCAAAACAAACACTTCTCACACAGCTGCTCACAAGTACTGTACCACTCCTTCCCTCTTTACCTCCGGATTAGATTTGCATCTTTCAGAACACTTGTGAGAGGCAAACTGGTTCTTGTTTTGTAGGCCGGAGAGGCACTGGCAGTGTGTTTCCTGGTCTTTTAAGTGCTTGGGATTGCATGAAAATGTGCAAAATCTGACACAGGAGACGAGTTGTACCTTCAATTCACCATCCAATGAACACACTGTTATGTAGAAGTGCATTTCATGTCCCAGCGTGCGAGTAACTTGAGTGTTTCTGTTCTGGTAGAATTTGCCAAGCTGATACAGACCATGTGGACGTCGTCCAGCTGTGAGGCGGTCAGCCCGTCTGAATTCAAAACTCAGATCCAGAGATATGCTCCCAGATTCGTGGGATACAAGTAAGCTTTGTTACACTCTTCACTCTGACCTTTATAAGCTGTCGTACATCTTTCAGGAGCTCTCAGCGTTGCCTCTGTCCGACAATAGTATGAGTAGAAGCATGGAGATATGTCTGACTACAGTAACCTCAGCTGAGATTTTCTCTTTCTATGTCTTGCAGCCAACAGGATGCTCAGGAGTTCCTGCGTTTCCTCCTGGACGGCCTGCACAACGAGGTCAACAGGGTCACTGTCAGGCCGAGAGGCACCGTGGAGGACTTCGACCACCTGCCGTAAGTAATCTGCCTCACAGACAGTGTGTACTGGGGAAATTGTTTGGGTGATACTAGGAATGCTGGGGAACAAATTAATTACAGTATGTATTGTATTGGAATTAGGGCTGTCCATCGATTCAAATACTTAATCGCAATTAATCACATGATTGTCCATAGTTACTCGTGATTAATCGCACATTTTTTATCTGTTCAAAATGAACCTTAAAGGCAGGTTTGTCAAGTATTTAATTATCTTATTAACATGGAAGTGGACAAATATGCTGCTTTATGCAAATGTGTATATATATATATATATATATATATATATATATATATATATATATGTATTATTAGAAATCAATTAACAACACAAAACTATACTGAAACAATCATAACATGGCAAACAGCTGTCAGTGTGTCAGTGAGCTGACTGGACTATGACTTGCCCCAAACTGCATGTGATGATCATAAAGTGGGCATGTCTGTAAAGGGGAGACTCGTGGTACCCAGAGAACCCATAGACATATATACGTAGATGCTGCATTAGACGCTTCAGCCCGTAGCAGCGATACGTCAACGTGGGCACCATATTGAACCTGGCAAGACCAGAAATGAAGACGTTATTGTGCTTTTTATCCAGAAAAACGGCAGCTCCCCCGTTCACTTGTATATAGGGTTACAGGCCAGTCTTGCCAGGTCCAATATGGCGCCCACGTTGACATATGATCCAGGAGTCAATGCAGCATCTATGTATATATGTCTATGATAGAACCCATTTTCATTCACATGTCTTGAGGTCAGAGGTCAAGGAACCCTTTTGAAAATGGCCATGCCAGTTTTTTTAAAATTCATTGTAAGTTTGGAGCGTTATTTAGCCTCCTTCACGACGAGCTAGTCTGACATGGCTGGTACCGATGGATTCATTTTGTTTTTCTAGTTTCATATGATGCCAGTATCTTCACTCTGGCTTTAAAACTGAGCCCGCCACAACCTAATCACAAGTTGCGTTGATGCGTTAAAGAAATTAGTGTCGTTAAAACGAATTTGCGCAAATTAGACCCAACTTAATAAAGGAAACCTCCGGGCCACGGTAGAAGCCTCGTACACGTTATGTGTGGCATACTGACCGAGGCAGCATGAATCATTAAGGCTTCATCATTAAGCTTTAATTTAAGGCTGCGTGCGACAGTTTCACCTCCTGTGTTGAGTTGTTGCCTCTCTGGGGCCCAGATCAGCTTAATGCTCCAATTCTTCTTGGATATAATTATCAGTTATCTAACCACAGCTAGTTTAAGGGTCAGAGTTAATCTCTTAAAACCTAATATATTCAAAACAATGCAGATAAATCTTTATTTCCAGCTTGAAAATGTGTGTCAGGGTAGAAAGTGTTTTTGAAAAGTGTCTTTTTTAATCCCTTACTCCCATATTCTCTCCTATAATAAAGTAGGTCGGGTCCTTAAATAGTGGCTGTTTTCTGCTGTGACCCATTACATTATCAACCCTTTCACTGAATCACAGAGAGTGTTATCATCATCAGTATGTCTCCACCTGTCTGGGCCATCTTCTCACTCTGCACTGGATCTAACAGTCGAATTTGTGCTCCATGTTCAGGGATGAAGAGAAGGGGAAGAAGATGTGGAGTAAATATCTAGAGAGAGAAGACAGTAAGGTAGTCGGTAAGTAAAAATGCATGGAGATTGATTTTAATACGTTTTTGTAGAAATTGATTCATTGAATCTTGTACTTAAATTTGACTTTTAATTGTTTATAGGTTTATAGGCCAGTCTGTGTGATACTGGTTTTACTTATAAAACGTGTGTCTTGTCTGGACATGGCATTGGTAATGACAGGTCAGGCTAAACAAAGACGACAATCAGCATGAAGAAAAATAGACTATACATCTTTTTAAATATATTTCATGCCAGATGTGTTGATCCGGTGATCAGCGCCACGTCTTCATGTGATCTTTCCCACTCCTCCTCCAGACCTGTTTGTAGGGCAGCTGAAGAGCTCGCTAACCTGCAGCCACTGTGGCTTTTGCTCCACTGTCTTCGACCCCTTCTGGGATCTCTCTCTACCTATCGCCAAGGTTAGAAAACACACACACACACACATACGTAACAGACAGGTGGATGTTGGTCAGCCTTACATAACAAGCCCCAGAAGGTCAACAGACACACATGTCAGCACAGTCAGTGGTGCAGAGGGGACTTTCTCTCTGCCTGTTTTTGTAGACTTGCTCTGTATTTTCTCGTGATGATTTGAAGCATTAAGAAATATCTACCTGCAGCTCTTAACATGAGCTTTTTGGTTTCCTCCCTGTCTCTGTTTGTGCTTTGCTTTGTGCGTGTGTGCGTGTGTGTGTGTGTGTGTGTGTGCGCTGCTAATGTTGAATGCATCTATGTTTGTGCTCAGAAGGGCTACGGTGAGGTGAGTCTAATGGACTGCATGCGGCTCTTCACCAAAGAAGACGTCCTCGACGGGGACGAGAAGCCGGTGAGTATCCAGGAACCAACAGAAGGGTGATCCTTCCTCAGTGGGGGAACGTAACTCAGTACATTTACTCCAGTACCGTACGCAAGTACAGTTTCAGCAGTGAAGTAGTTAAAAAAATCAGCCCCACCTTGCCCCACTTTTTAGCAGCTGCAACATTAAAGTAATGTTCATATCAATGCATCAATAATTAGAACACAATCAAAGTTAACACGATAATAACACGTTAATGCAAATTAACCGCCACTAATTTCTTTAACGCAACTTGCGATTTTTTGGGTTGAAACTAGAAAACCTAAAGAATCCATTGGTACTAATTCATTTGCATAAAGCAGCATATTTGTCCACTCCCATGTTGATAAAAGTATTAAATACTTGACAAATCTCCCTTTAAGGTACATTTTGAATAGATAAAATAAATTTATCTCAATTCACTATGGACGATCATACGATAAATCATGATTAAATATTTGAATCGATTTACAGCCCTAATTATAATACAATAATATAATATATGTTATTCTGCATAATGAGTACTTTTACCTTTGGAAAATTAAGTATATTTTGATGCTAGTACTTTTTTTCTTTTACTGAAGGAACATTTTAAATGGAGGACTTTGACTTCTAGCGGAGTATTTCTACACTGCAGTATTGCTATTTGTACTTTAAAGGACCAGTGTGTAGGATTGAGTGGCATCTAACGGGGAGGTTATAAACAGCTCATTGCAACAATTCTTAGTTTCAGGTGATTATACACTAATGAAAACATAGTTATGAATATATATATATATATGTATATATATATGTGTATATATATATATACACATATATATATACATATATATATAACACGGAAAGAATGTATATATATATATATATTCCATTTCTACCTAAATGCTACACACTGGCCCTTTAACTAAATAGATCTGAGTATTTCTTCCACCTCGTGAAAACATTTGACAATTTCTATGTGTAATTTTTTGCTTTGCGTCGGCCACATGTTTAAACAGAAACATGCTGGCCTTCATTTTGGTCTAAAACTCAATTCCACTTTGCTCTCGATGTGTTAAAGTCTCACTTCTGACTATTTAAAACTGGTAGCTTTATCCATGGGATTGCAGAGTTGTGATTCTATCTAAGTGATGTCTGTAGATGTGGTGTGTGCTTCATATTTGACCGTCTGTTTGTAGACAGGGAGTGAACAAACTGTGTTTCTTGTCCACAGACGTGCTACAGGTGTAAAGCCAGGAGGAGATGCACGAAGAAGTTCACGATACAGAAGTTCCCCAAGATCTTAGTGCTGCGTATCCTTTCCTCCGGACACTAGTGTCTGATACTAATGTGTTATATTAGACATATGTAGTGAGCCTATAGCTGAGAGAGCATGAATGTGTCATGGGATAGTGAGTATCCACTGGATTATGGCAACGCTGTAGTGAACAGTAGTTGATTGCATTTCAAGAATTGCATGAGATTTACCCAGGAGTCAAACTCTGGCTAAAGGAAGTCTGATGTATAGAAGTCTATAAGAACATGAGCCTACTTCTCTCTTGATTTATTCCCTCAGTAAACGTTGTAAACATGAGTTTATGGTCTCAATCGCTAGTTTCAAGTCTTCTTCAATACAGCATGATGTTCATTTAGTAGATGATGGTCCCATTTAGAGTCAGATAGACCAGAAAGCAGGGGATGCTTTAGGGCGTGGCTACCTTGTGATTGACAGGTCGCTGCCACGGCGTGGTCCATTTTAGAAACTTTAACCCTCTCACAGCTTGTTTTCAGTTCAGGACATGTCTTATTCAGCATCCAGTTGTACTTAGCTCCGCCCTCTCGTGTCTTTTCTGGTTGCAAAAGAAAGCAAGATGGTGACGGCCAAAAACGTCAAACTTACAAAACCGTAGTCGACCAACCGATGGGCTACGGGGACTCTTCTGATATGAAGTCTGTGGATTTACCAGAGCTATGAAAAAAAGGAATTACTATTTTGCATTCATTTCTATTTGATTATAAGTATGTCTAATCACCATTAAAAACAATTTCAGAGCTATGAATAACAATTTGTGGCAATTGTCACATCACATTATACATCCATGTAGAATACAAAGGATTGAGTAAGTGCTTGTGTGGCGGCTCCTTTGACCTGCTGCTTTGACAACGTAAAAGCACTCCAGTCACTGAGAGACAGCTCTGATATACACTCAGGAGACTATGTCATGTATGTGAAGTATAATTGTCTGTAGTGAGCACTCATATCCACCAGCGACTAAACGTCGATTGAAGAGGTGCGATGAGAAAAGATATTTGAGGCCTCCATCCGGTAACAGTTGTAGGAAGTGTTGGCTGAACGTATCGGAAGGTGCACACAGAGGAGTTGTTCCTTGACCCCCCTCCTGTCCAGACCTGAAACGCTTCTCTGAGGCACGCAGAACCAGCAAACTGTCCACCTTTGTTAACTTCCCCATGAAGGATCTCGACCTGCGGGAGTTTGCCTCCGAAAACAGCAGTAAGTGCCGATTCTGAGACCGGGGTCTGTTTTACAAAGCTTTGGATGATGAAGGAAAAACTCTGGACGGTAATGCAGGCTTTAAGTTTGTCTTTGCTTCTGTTCTTGTTTTAGTAAACGCAGTGTACAACCTGTATGCAGTGTCCAACCACTCAGGCACCACCATGGGCGGCCACTACACAGCCTACTGTCGCAATCCCAACTCGGGAGAATGGTACACATTTAATGACTCCAGGTATGTTCGAACACCCGTCACCATCACTTCATTAATGAAGTTCATCTCATGATAAAAAAAAAGATATACTGAATATATAAGCTGGAGTGAAGATACTGCTATCATACGAAACTAGAAAATCTAAGGAATCCATTGTTTAGTTGTAAAATGAGAACGTTTGTGACCCAGCCGCCATGATCAGTTGAGGAAAAACCAAAGCACCGCCCACCAGCCAGAGTAAACGTTCTCATTTTACAGCTGAACAGTCACTACAAGATGTTTCTGAAAACATTCGACGAGAGAAACAGGCATTACAGTAACAGAATATTGATTCATATTTGATCAGCGCTGCCTAGTTTGACCGTTTGATCAGAGTTCGTTAGTGATTGACAGCTGCCTCCGTTGAATGAACAGCCAATAGGAACACTCTCTCTCTGAAATGACCTGTGATTGGACCAAGTCTCCCGTCACGTGCTAGATGTTCTAAAGCCTGTAATCAGAGCCATGAGGAGGAGCAGAAGTCTAGTTATCTCTCAGAACACTTGAATTACAATATGCTGAAAGGTTATTATGGAATTTTTGCCTACTGCCGCCTTAAATGATGAGTTTCTTTGTCTTCACCATTAACTCTCGTTTCTCACCGCGCAAACCTTTCTCCCCTCTCTTTCTTTCCAGAGTAACGCCAATGTCCTCCAGCCAAGTGCGCAGCAGCGACGCCTACGTCTTGTTCTACGAGCTGGCTTCCTCCTCGCGGATGTGAAGCCTCCTGGAGGACGGCGGGCCACAGCACCACTCTGACTGACTTGACGGACAGATGGATGGAAAATAAGAGTGTTGGTGGAGCCAGGGCCTATTTTGGACTTGTATTTGGACATATATCACACACGCACACACAGAGGCACACCCCCCCACCAGCCTGGAGGCTGCTTCTCTCCACAGAGAGAGCTGGAGAGGGGAACACTCTGAAAACCACAGGACCCTGATCAATCTCTCTCCCTCTCTCTGTCCTTATTCTCGTGTCTTGCTCATTCTCGGTGGAGGTGTGTGTTTACTGTGTGTGTGTGCGTGTGTTTGCGTGTGTGTGTGTGTGTGTGCTTGTGTGTGTGTGCGAGGCTGACACAGGGCAATAATCCCATCCGACCGACCAACCGGTGAGTCTGTCCCTCTCTATGCACTGCAAACCGAACTCTCATCCTGACCGCGCCTTCGCTTCTTGATCTTCTTGTTTGCCTCAAACCATTAAAACTCACTTGTTGCAATTTTGACATTTTTTTTTTTTTTTTGCTTTGAATTTATATTGTTTTTATGTTTTTGGGGGCGCAGGGGGTTATTACCCCTGCACCATGAGCATCATCATCATCAGCACCACCACTTTGGACTGTGGATAAATTGTGCTTAGAGCGTGACTATAACAGGACTGGTCATGGTTACAAGCAGCTCGCAGCCCACCGGCCCGCTTGGTGTTCATGGCGTTCCCTTCCACTGCACTACAACACTCCCATGTCTCTGTTAGCATCTTCATCACTCTTCTCCTTCTCCTACGGTGGTTGGGAGGCCGGTGGCACTGTGAGTGTTACATGTTTTAGAGGACAACCCTCTTAACTTGTGTTTTATTTCATTTGTTTTCTCCCACGTGTGGCTGCTACTGATGTTTTAAAAGTGCTGTGAATGGATGAATGGACAGTCCGGTACGGATCCGCTGAGGATTAATAATGTAGACGTCAATAACGGTAACAATCCTCATCGTCAGAATGAGGTCTTTTCTTCCTCTCTTGTTTCATGCCATTGAACAACACGGAAAGAATGTTTTAAAGAAGAAAAAAACACTATATCTGTATATTTTTATATCCCGATGCAATATAGAGAATGTACTATTCAATGGTGCTGAAAATGACCCATTACTGTTTTCAGTTGGTTTGTTTCCCAGGTTTCAAGAGAGAAAAAAAAGTTATTATTTATGCTTACAGGTGATAATGTGATGAGTCACACTTTTTAACAGTGGCAGTCAAACACATGAGTATATAAATATATATATATATGAATAAAAGTTAACAAAACAGTGGTTTTACTTCAAGTGTTTGTCTCTTTTTAGTGCAAGTTTTGCTTGGACATGGTGACTGTAACAGATGAGTACTTGCACAGGAGGACTCAAAAGACCAGCGGTGACCCCCCTGGGGTTCTGGACCTCCCCACACTGACGCCTCAGCAAAATCTGAGAGGCCATGACAATTAACAGGAGTTTTACTTCTTCAGGACTTCATCCACACTAATACGGTTTGTTTTTTTTTAAATGCATAACTTTTGCTACAGTTATGCCCAGCGTCCACACTGCACCGCGTTGTCCAGCCCCTAAATCGGAGACGTTTGAAAATGCTGCTGACCCAGTTTTCAGTGTTGCCAGATCTCATGAGAGAAACAAGCAACCAGGTCTATAGAAACAAGCCCAAAAGAAGCAACTCTGACCTACCTACCACAATGTGAGAGAGAGAGAGAGAGAGAGAGAGAGGCAGCCTTCATATATATATATGTATGAATTTATTTTAGATTGTCCAAATCAACATGCCTTTTTAAAGGACCAGTGTGGCAGAAATGGAATTTGATATTAATAAGTATGTTTTGTTTGTGTTTAATCACCTGATAATAAGAATCGTTGTGTTTCCGTTAGCTTAGGATGAGCCGTTTATATCTACATAGTGAGCGGGTCCTCGCCATGTTGCTCCGCCATGTTTCTACAGCAGCCCAGAACAGAACCAAACTCTGTTAACTTTTCCTGCTTGGGCCGGAGTCGATAACGTTACTCACTCCCGTCGCCGCCGCTGTGTCTTAAATCAATACTCACTGCTATTTGCAATGCTGCTGCAATGGGAAATTAAGCTATTCACATGCATATGAATGGGAATAGTAATACTTATAGCTCTCTGACAGTATCATCCAAGTGTTTTAGCCAGTAGAAATTCATACAGGTCCAATTCTATCTCATTTGGCTGCCCAATATTTAGTATCACACACAGTAGAATGACACTTTAGTGATATAATTCATCTTGGGTAGAGACAGCTCAACCGGCTCTCTCATCAGCTTAACACCGCAGAGACACACACCATTTTCTTTTGATGGATCGCTCAGTAATCATTATGAAAGTGTCGCGGCCTGGCCTACTTCCTGCTGCTCCATTATCCGTACGTGGCCTATTTTCTGTGGTCCGAGCTCTGCGGCCGCATAGTGTGATCTGACGCCATGAAAAGGTCCTGCGGCCAGGAGTAGTTCTATAGGCTGACACCCTGGAGGCTCCCACATCACTGGAAGGACTCATTCCATCACACATCTGAAATTAAAAAAAAAAAATACATATGGAACCTGATCCACTTGAAGCGAAACATTACCTCGACATTGATGTTCAGGGAGGAACATCCATCATATCATCGGACTGATGGATTGGTGTCGCTTCACTTAGTGGCACACAAGCTGCAAAACTGGAAGTCACAGTGCTGTGAAGCTCTCGGATACCATTTTACACTCTATCTCTATTTGGACACTCGGGACGGATCCCACTGAAGCCAGCATGAAGGTGCAGATATCACAGGAAGTCAGAACCAAGCTGGGCGGGTGTTCATGAGTGACAGACGATTTTTAGAAACATTTTTATACCCCCTCGACAACGTAGTCGGGGTATATAGCTCTCCACATGTCCGTCCTTCCGTCCGTTCGCGTCGTTTGCGGAGCAGAGCTCAAACTATTTAACTTCAAATGATGGTTGACGGTGTGGTCTGGTTGTGCCTTTAGGGGGTTAGAAGTCCATGGGATGGACTTGAGGAAGGTGAGCTAATAACAAGCTACATTGTGCTCAATAGACTCATTCCATTAGTTCCAAAAGGGCAAAACCTTCGGCCCTACTCTAGTAGGGGTCAAGCGGTGAGCGGGGGATGTGAGCCACGCTCACTTTTGCTTTGTTTGTTATATTAGTTGAAATTCTCATCACGTCCTGACAGCAATCAATAAATCAAATGCTCTGACAGAAAAAAGAAAAGAAATTTGGTATCTGTTGCAGGACTGTAATGAGGCCGTCCAATCATTACATTCAGCCAGAATGAAATAATTGGACGGGCTACCTGTCCAGCTACGTGCACACACCACCAGAGTCTTCCACAAGCTGCTAGCTGGACAGCTGAGTACTAGCAGCAGCCATGTTCATTGTTCACGTTCATTATGATCAATTTGGGGGAGCGGCTTTGGAGGCCTGGAGGGACGGACTGTCACAATCTGTAGCAGCAAGACCTCTGAGTGTGTTGAATTACGGCGCGTGTTAGTCACTACTTCGGCTGTCAAAGTTAACGCAAATTCATTTTAACGCCACTAATTTCTTTAACATATTAATGCAACTTGTAATTTTAGGAGGCTAGAAATGCTCCAAAGATACACAACATTTTGGCGAGGAAAAACGGGCATGTCCATTTTCAAAGGGGTCCCTTGACCTCTGACCTCCAGATCAGTGAATGTGAATGGGTTCTCTGGGTACCCACGAGTCTCCCCTTTACAGACATGCCCACTTTATGATCATCACATGCAGTTTGGGGCAAGTCATAGTCCAGTCAGCACACTGACACACTGACAGCTGTTGTTGCCTGTTGGGCTGAGCATGATTTGAGCATATTGTTTTATGCTAAATGCAGAACCTGTGAGGGTTTCTGGACAATATCTGTCATTGTTTTGTGTTAATTGATATCCAGTAATAAATATATACATTAATTTGCATAAAGCAGCAGATTTGTCCTCTCCCATGTTGATAAGAGTATTAAATACTTGACAAATCTCCCTTCAAGGTACATTTTGAAGAGATAAAAAAAAATGTGCGATTAATTTACATGTAATCGTGATTAAATATTTGAATCAATTGACAGCCCTAGTTACTACACATATGAATTCAACTTTTCATTTGGAAGAGAATGAAATGTGCCATATGTTCTTTCAAAAGTTACACAGGCACACTTTAAAAAGTGATGTGAATTTGACATCGATGCTGAGCCTCAGATAGATAAAGACCGATCACCGAACCAGGTGGAGCTATAGAGCTGCTGCTGTGTGTATTCTTCATGTTTTATGGCCTCAGCGCGTGTGAATCATTTTATTAACTTAAGCCACTTCTCAGGAACTTCCCTGCTGTGAACTTTGAAAGTAATAACCACGTAGCCTTGCACAACTGTGATAAAAGTGCAATTCCACAGAACAACACCGAATCAACAACAGGAAGTAAATACAGAGCTGGAGTCACATAAAAAAGAAGAAGCTGAGAAGAGAGAGTTCAGACTGAAGCTTTGACCCACACTCTGACCGTGGATTACACGACACAGGAACCGTGACATGGCAACCTCTTATGGTGAGTTACTCCAGGCAGTTTAAAAAGATTCAGCTCTGTTTGAGTGTGTATGAATGGGAGATCACGAATGTTTGCAGGTCCAGAGCCAAGCCTATCCCAAGTGGTTGTGCTGTTACTGGGTGAGAGACAAAGTGGGAAGAGCTCAGCGGGAAACAGCATCTTGGGAAAACCAGCCTTCCACCAAAAAACCTCTCGCAGCTCCAAAGAGAACGGCACCGCCTTTGGAATACAGGTGAATAAACAAGTCTACAGTTTGGATTTACTCCCTTTAAACCTGCAGTAGGCAGGATATGTTTGGCATCATTGGGCAAAAATTCCATAATAACCTTTCAGCATATTGTAATTCAAGTGTTCTGAGAGATAACTAGACTTCTGCTCCTCCTCACGGCTCTGTTTTCAGGCTTTAGGAGATCTAGCCTGACGGGAGACTTTGACCAATCACATGTCATTTCAGAGAGAGAGCGTTCCTATTGGCTGTGCTCTGGTCATGTGACCAGAACTTGGCTTTCCTTCACCAGATTTCACAATTCACGCAGCGGCGTCACAAACTTTCTTATTTTACAGCTAAACCGTGCTACAAGATGATCCTGAAAACAGTTGAGGCGAGAAATAGGCATTACAGTAACAGAATATTGATTCATATTTGATCAGTGCGACATGGTTTGACCATTTGGTCGGAGTTCGCGACATGCTCTCATAGACAGCAGCTGGACAGCGGACCTCTGATTTGCTCTTACTGCTTCTTTTCCTCCGCTCTGTGAAATCTTGCAGATGCAGGAGAGGACACAGAGGCACATGATTTTTTTCAGGTTACCTGTCTCATGCACTCCTGTCAGGATATAGCCACCGCTTTATAATAATAACTTTTTAATCAGATTTGCTCCACTCTCGCCTACTCCAGCTTTAACTCTAAATATTGCCTAAATTTGATCAACCAGGTGGCAGTAGTGGACACCCCGGGGTGGCTGTCTGGCTCCACCACTCCAGACAGAGTATCCAAGGAGCTGTGCAGAGGTCTGACCCTCTGCCACCCAGGACCCCACGTCGTCCTGCTGGTGCTGCCCATCACCTCCACCTTCGGCCCAGAGGAGTTGAATGCCATGGAGGCCCAGCTCAGACTGCTCCAAACCCTCATCTGGCAGCGAGCTATGGTCCTCTTCACCCATGGAGACAAGTTAGGTAAACTAATAATCATTTACTGGAGTCTGGTGTGTTTTCTCTCTGCTCTCTGTGTCTCACTGCTGATTGGCCAGAGGGCAGTGCTACCTGATATATTATTTGTGTTTCATTTATAAATCCATTTGTTGGATTGTTCTAATTGGTTTCACAAGATTATAAAAAGGATAAACAATCTTGTGAAGGAGGCTGCTGGATATTTTTTTTTACCTCTTTAGGGGTTTCAAATGAAACAATCCAAGAAAGAAAAATCACGTTCTGGTTGAACTGCTCACAATTTACATCCCCAGTAACGTCTTGTTTCCAAACACTTCTGTTTTCTGTCCTTAAGTCTGTATAGTATATGGATTCCGGCACCCAGTGTTCACGCAAGGCAATGCATCTCTTTACATCTGATGTGGGAGAGAAGCTACTACATGATATAAAACAGTGGTTTTCTATCTAGGAGTTTACTGTCTGTGTTTCCATCCAGTCTTTACCAGACGAGTCACATTTGTAAATTGTTTCTAAGTGAAAAGTTTGACAGTGTATTTAGCTAACATATGTTGACTTTGGTGACCCCGACTTGATCCCAAAAATGAGAGTGTGCTCCAGCTGGTGGGCGGTGCTTGGTATTTCTTCAGCTGATCTCAACATGGCTGCCGGGTCACAAACTTTCTCATTTTACAGCTGAACAGTACACTACAAGATGATTCTGGAAACATCTGAGGAGAGAAATAGGCATTACAGTAACAGAATATTAATTCATATGTGATCAGCGCTGCCTAGTTTGACCGTTTGATCGGAGTTTACGAGTGATTGACAGCTGCTCTGAGACGGCAAGGCTCCAGCTCGGCTCTGATTGGTTGTTTTCTTTCGGTCTGTGAAATCTTGCAGATGCCGTTAGGAGCACCGGAGGACACTCTCATGCACTAAAAAGGTTTTTGTAAAACAGTCACTTAACGTGACCTTTTTATGAAAACCTTTTTTAACCATGTTTGCTCCAATGTTGCCTCCAGCTGCTTTAATGCACGGGACACAAACAGCGGTCTCCTGGATGAAAGACATAGATATGTGGGATATATTCTGAATGTGCTGAAAGTTTTAAACATGAGCAGAAATCTCTCTGAAACACATGTGAGCTATTAAAGTCCAAGGGTTTGTAAATGAATTCAAATGAATTACTATGTCATAAAAAAGTATAATATGCCATAAAAAAGTCATAGTATGTCATAAAAAGTCATAGTATTAATGTATCATTGATGTGAATAGGTGCCACATGTACATTTAAAGAGGACCGATTATGCTTTTGTGCTTTTTCTCTTTCCTTTAGCGTGTTATATAGTTTTTTGTGCATGTAAAAAGCATGCCTAAGGGAGTTACTCTCCTCCACAGAAACACTACTCCTGAACGGCCTGAAACACCTTGATTCAAGTCCCGCCTTTTCTTCCGCAACATGGTGATGTCACCAAGTAACACGTTTAGAATAACGGCTAGTTTGGCACACCCTCAAACAAAGCTAGTTAGAGTGAAGCTGGAGCGCAGTCCAAAGAGTTTGGTTTGGTTGACCAATCATAACAGTGGGCCAGCTGACCAATCAGAGCAGACTGGGCTTTTCGGGAGGGCGGGGCAGGAGCTCCAACAGAGCGTTTCAGACAGCGGGTGAAAAGAGGTGCTGCAGCACAGCCGGTATGAGAAAAGTAAGGTGTTTTTTGAACATTAAAGCATGTAGACATGTTCTAGTAGAAACCTTAAATACAAGTATGAACCTGAAAAAGCACAAAAGAGTAGGGAAGAGTGAATCATGTAGGGCTGCCCCCTCTTGAATACGATTTCTTTAGTCAATTTGTTTTATTTAATGCTTTTTTCATGCTGAATGGCTTTTTTCCAAGAGACTTTTGAGCACATCTCCGGTAAACACAAGATTTAAAATGGTGCTTTTGTGTGATTCTTTGTGGAGAAACTCCGTTTCACAAATCTGTTGACAACTAATCGATTAGTCAACAAAATCGTTAGTCGACTAAGAATTTCTTTGGTCAAGGACAGCCCTAAAATCACGTCTTGACTCAGCAGGGATATTCCATTATATTCTTATGTTTTGAATCGTCATCTGATGCCTTAAAGACAGGATGGACGATGTTGGAAAGCTAGCATAATTTGAAAGTAGCATGGCCTCAGGAGCTCCGTCTAAACCCTCTTTGTTCATTTATTACTAAAATGATGGTTCTTTGGCTCCGTCCAATGAGGTTATTTCTGCTGCAGGAGGCTTGTCTATCCAGGAACACATAAGGCGACAGGATTGGACTCTTCATTGGCTGCTGGAGCGATGTGGGAACAGGTACCAGGTTATGACCAACCAGCCCGGGGCCTCGGAGGCTCAGCTTACAGAGCTCTTTGAGAAGATCCAGAAGATGATGGAGACTTGCATGCGTCCCAGGGAGGCGCGGGGCAGGATGTACACCCAGCTGAGACGAGACGTGCGCATGAAGGAGGCGAGGAGAGCGCAGGGAAGACAAGAAGAGATAGAAATGACAGTGATGCATGATGAGCATGATGGAAGGCCAGGACAGAGGAAGCAGATGGCCTCAGGATGGCCATATATGCCCAGAGGTAGGTATGAACTATGTATTTCTAATAGGGCTGTCAATCGATTAGAATATTGAATTGCATAGTTCTTATCCGTTCAAACTGAACCTTAAAGGGAGATTTGTCAAGTATTTAATAACTTATCAACATGGGAGTGGGCAAATATGCTGCAAATGTATGTATATATTTATTATTGGAAATCAATTAAAGACTCAAATCAATGACAGATATTGTCCAGAAACCCTCACAGGTTCTGCATTTAGCATAAAACAATATGCTCAAATCATAACAGGTCAAACTGCAGCCCAACAGGCAACAACAGCTGTCAGTGTGTCAGTGAGCTGACTGGACTATGACTTGCCCCAAACTGCATGTGATGATCATAAAGTGGGCATGTCTGTAAAGGGGAGACTCGTGGTACCCAGAGAACCCATTTACATTCACTGATCTGGAGGTCAGAGGTCAAGGGACCCCTTTGAAACTGACCATGACAGTTTTTCCTCCCCAAAATTCTTAGTACCAATGGATTTATTAGGTTTTCTAGTTTCATATGATGCCAGTCTAGCTTTAAAACTGAGCCCGCTACAACTTAAAAATTGCAAGTTGCGTTAATGGGTTAGAGAAATTAGTGGTGTTAAAATGAATTTGCGTTAACACGTTGTTATTGCTTCAACTTTGACAGCCCTAGTTTCTAATTTTGCCCATAATCCGCAAGCCAACAACTGGAATAAGTTGTGTAAAATGTGAAAACCACTGCACTGTGTGTCACTGCAGGATTCCCAGCAGGGCCGGTTGGCGTTAAGCCTGCTCTTGGCCTCGTCCTGCTGGGAAGGAGGAAGTCGGGAAAGAGCTCAGCGGGGAACATGATCTTGGACAGTGAAGAGTTTCAGGTGGACGTAAAGACCATCAGGTGCTCTGTAGGCCACGGGGAAGTATCAGGGTGGCCTGTCACGGTGGTGGACACCCCCGGGTGGAGTCTCTTTGGTTTGGCCAATCCCAAACAGATTAGGATGGAGATCAGTCAGAGTTCTTGCCTCTGCCCTGAGAGGAGCAAAGTGTCGTTTGTGCTGGCTGTACCGGTGGGCTCGTTCAGAGAGAAAGACAGGAGAGCCGTGGAGATGTACCTCAGCGTTTTGGGGAATGATGTATGGAGAAGCACTGTGGTGTTGTTCACCTATGGAGACGAGCTGAGAGGGAGGACAGTGGAGAAACACATCGAGCAGAAAGGAGAGCCTCTACGGTGGGTGCTGGACAGATGTGGCCACCGGCATCAAGTGTTAGATACAAACACAGGAGACAAGAGTCAAGTGAAACAGCTGCTGGAGATGGTGGAGAAACTATAGGAACGATAGAAATATGACTTTTAACATGCACATTAATGTGAATAATAATACTGTGTAGCTCTCTAACAGTGTGAGCCAAGTGTCTTTAGCCTGTAGAATATCATTCAGGTCTCAGAAAGTATCATTTGACTGTCAAATTTGTCAACCGGCTCTCTTATCAGCTTAACAGCACAGAGACACACACCAGTTTCTTTTGATGGATTGCTCAGTAATCATTATGGAAGTATATACATTATATATATATGAAATTATATTAACTCGTAAGATACATGCTGAGGTAAAAAACTAGAAATACTTGAAAATCAATATTCAAAATAATGTATATATATATATATTTATATGTATATAGCTATTACTGTACATCATTTCTGTATATCTGAATAAAGTTATGATCCAAACTCAATATTATCTTCATGCAATAAATATGAAAACAATCAAAAGTTCAAAGTGCCTCTCTGTCAATCAATATATAGAGAGTTAGTTTTTTTGGGGGAGTGTGTTTTCAATTCAATTCAATTTATTTTTATATAGCGTCAAATCATATCA
>CAKAOI010047388.1:0-45142 GCA_916701655.1 Sebastiscus albofasciatus
GCTCCTGCCGTCCGACAGGGCTCAAGTTCTCACAGCTCTGCTGCCAACTGTGTCTTGTTTGCGCCCTGAGGGCTTGAATGCTTGTACACGGGGGTGGGAGGGTTGGCCGTGACGGGATCGGCTAGAATGACTCTGAGAAACGGGATGGGGAGTCGAGGTTTCAGCCGGGTTCATTGTGGTTTGAGTGAATCCTCGAAGAAGAAGAAGTGAGGAGGAGGAGGAGACCTCTCCCCTCTACACTCCACGTCAGCGGTCCCTGTGACCAGATGCTATAAATCACAGCCGTGACTCCGACCGCTCGCACAGGAAAGGAGAGGAAATGCTCCAATCTGCTGCTGAGTATGTAGAAGGAGAAGCATGCAGCTTCCTGAGCGCCTATGCACAGATTAGTCATGTTTCCCCTTCGTATCCGGTATTTAAAAAAAAAAAAAGCAGAATTCATGAATGGGTTGTTGATATAATCCTGTTTGCAGCATAATCCTGTTAGGGAATGGTGTGAGGCAGAGTTTAGTCATAAAAGAAACTGTCATATCACATTTTCTAGATTAGACTCATTGTAGCAACACCTACACACCTGGGACTATTTTAGAGCTAATGTCGAGGCAGTAATGGAACAAAATCAGAGTGATGATCTCGTTATGATTCAACAATATCTACAAATACGCCAAATGGTTCACAGCTAATCCAAAATCACCCAATTTTCAGCCATGATATTTATCACTTTAGTGCTCTCGGTGTCTGTTAGCGCTAATGCTGTTTCATCCTCTGTTGCTGCTGCAGGAAAAGCAAAACGCATCACTTCCTGATTGTGCACCAGAGGATGTTGAGTATTGTAAAATAAAAGCCTCTATGACTGAGTCAGACTTAAATCATTGTCGTGTTCTGTTGATAAGCAGAGGTGTGGAGCTGAGTCACCAATCTGATGACTCTCAAAAAACGATTTGCAGCTTGATTTTTGACTTAAACCACCAAGCCCTAAGATTAAAAGTGCTTGGTACAGCCACAGCAGAGCAGCTGACAGACGAATAATGACTTGTTTAGGACTCAAAACACACCAAAAGTACGACCTGGACTTCACTTGGGATTTGCAGAGCAGTGACTTTATCCCACATCTTTCGATTGGTAAGGAAATGTTTTAGATGGTCAGTTTTTTACAGTATATGATTTGGAAAATTGGATATACGTTAGAGAAAGTCACATATCTAGATAAAGAAGATGATAAGAAGAGGCACGTGAATAATTAACATCATAAAACAATAAAATCTTGATAATATTTAGTTGCAACCTACTGTATGTTTGCTTGCTAATTTTATTCAATTTAAAGTAAAACGCCTTTTCCTCTCGTGATTATTTTTTACACATCTGTTAATTGCTTGTCTTTTGGAAAATTGTGTGATTTATGGTTACTGGTAGGGCTGGATATGTTAAAATTTCAGCACTAATACCACAAAGGTACTTTCTTTTTTGATGCTTTACTTTGAGATGGATAAATTTTTTTTTGCAAATCCATGTTTCATTTGATAAAGATGTTAAATTTTTGCTTAATATTGGCAAGATTGTGATTTAAATCTGGAACTATTTGATCAAAGAATAATTAATCATTCAATAATTAGTCATTTTTTCAAGCGAAAGTGCCAAATATTCTGTATTTCCAGCTTCTTTGAATATCTTTAGGTGGTTGGATAGTCATTTCAAGACGTCATTTTGGATTTTGGGAAAGTGTGATGAAAATGTTTCTGTATTCTGACGTTTTACAGACCAAACTATAATTTGCAGATGAATCAATACTGAAAATAATTTCTATTTGCACTGTTTGGCGCTGCAGCCACATTTTGGTCGGTACCAAACAATCACTGAGGTTTGATATCCAGCCTTGTTACTGGGAACGGTCACATGAATTTGGCCTTTTAACCCAGTGCTGCTCTGCACTTATACCTTGCATGGCAGCTGGATTCTCGCTGGATGTCACGAGACCACGCAAGAATCGCGGGATCACATTACATCACATTCGAAAATCCATGTTGTCAGGCTTCAAGTGATGCGTTTGTGTCCAGCAAGCCAATCAGCGTCCTGTGAGGAGCTACTGGCAGCTACAGGCGTGTCTTAGGTGTGTGTGAGGTGATGACACGGAGAGGCGACTGTTTGTTCCAACAGTGGCGGCTCCTGAAGAGGTTAGCGTAGCTGCTGCAATAGCATCAGTTCTATCAGAACTAGAGAGTATTTCTTCATTAAAAGAGGAGCAAAGAACGACACTGAATGCGATGTTTTCGCTCTTCATCCTGACTGACAGTTTGATTGACAGATGGTTCATCCACTCTGCCAAGTATTTTTCTGATCAAGTGTCTGCCCTTTTCCAAACAGATTCCAATGACGGCTTCTCAGATGGTTCTGCGTAACGAACCATCTGCCGTGTCAGAGTAGCTCTGTACTTGAATGTATCTTAAATATGCAAGATGAAGCTTCACTTTGATGTATTACACAGAGTACTACCGTATTGCTTGGGTCTTCAGGGCCTTTCCAGCGAACCCAGAGGCTCTCCCCTCCCTCCGTCCTTTTTTAAATTCTGCATCTCACTCAGATTTTACTTCCTTGGGCGTTGGGCTGTTAATTAACGTTATATTGATCAATATTAATGATGCTAAAGTGTTAAATATAGGAGCGTTTTTGCTGTACTAGCTGTAACGGAGACATCGCCTCATAAGCTCAAATTTCTTTCTTCGAAGGAGATGAATATGTTGAGTATTATTTTAGGAAACAACTCCTTATAATAGCATGATTTTGGTTTAGGCAATTCAGCTGTATCTGTTTGGTTCCTGTCCTGCACTTGTCGCCCGTTACCCAAGCTGCCTTGCAGTATGTACTGGATGTTTTTGTTGATGTGTTAGTCCAACCTCAGGGGACTTGCTAACAGATGTACCCCCCCTTCCTCCTGCTTTGAAGTGCACGTGTGCTTATGTGTGTGTGTGTGTTTGGAGATAACAGCTCTGATGTAGCCACATTTGACGTTCATGCCCACTTAAACACACACAAACACACACACACACGTCACTCAGCTCACATCATCTCAGTCACAGGACCCACAGGCTCTAATATTAGAGCGCAGATGATGGCTGATGCATGTTGCTAACAGGCTGTATGACTGCAACCTGATTTAATCTGGAAGACAGGACAACATAACTCATAATAATAACAATCAGACATATTTATATGATCAGCCATGTTGACTTAAAACAGATCTGACAATGGTGCATTGTTCCCAAACACGTTGCAAAGAGGAAAACCTTTTGGTTGTGTAAGGAGGACGCGTTGTCATGTGGTGGGTCAGATGTTTTCTTTCTTTCTTTTCGTCCTCCATGTGCTTTCCTGCTCTCCAGATGGCTATTTTAGAACGGCAGATGAGCAGCATTTAACCAGATCAAAATGCAGCGTCTCCTGCTGCACCAGTCAATTGATTACCTCTGCAGTCTTCTTCAATGACGCCACTCTGCTTCTTCCATTACACACACACACACAAGTTGCGGTGACCCAGGCAGCAGCTCTCTGTGCCCCTTTATGTCTCGAAATGATCCTTGAAAAGCTCTTCTCCAGGATGGAAGATGAAGATTAAGCTGCAGCCAAAATGGCGTTTCATTTTGGCTGCAGCTGGTCAGGTTTCCCTCTAGTCTCGCATCTATCACACATCATCTTGGGTTGCCAGATTTGACGTGTCTGAAGGTCAGAGCTGCAGTAAATCACGCCTGACCTCGGCTAGGCATCATCACTGTCCCTCCGGCATGTTGATTTTAATCTCCAAAATGATTGAACATCTGATGTTTATGAAGCTGATGCTGCAGGCAGCACCCTCTTCCTGTTGATTTTAGTGAAACGAGGTATTGAATCCTCAACTTCATGGCATTTAGGAAATGAAGGAACGGATTAATTCACTGCAAGTCTCATGTTTTATGATTGCTTCATAAATTAGAAGGGTCAAGCTGTCAATACTGGATGCAGAAAGTGCACGAAAGATTTAAATCTGTTCCCCGAGACCAATAACTGTAATCATATGTATCACAATATACAGCTTATATATATTTAGTTTAAATTATAACATTGAATAATAACATTCAAAAGAAATGCATGCTTGGTAAATATATTTACAAAAGTACATCATTCATACAGAGTCCAATTATACTTCCATTTTTGTAAAAAAAAAATAAATAAAAAATGAAAAGACATTTGACATATCGTGCAAAAACTAAAATTTTAATTAATCAAATTAATTTGATATATCTCCCGGCTATAGCCTCAAGATACATGTCAGTTTTCCATTAAAGCAGCAGGAGATGGAATTGGAGCAAATATGATTTAAGAAAAAATTTGTTTTATAAAACGGTCACTATATCCTGACAGTAGTTTATGATACAAATAATCCTCCGGTGCTCCTAACGGCATCTGCAAGATTTCACAGATCAGAGGATAACAACCAATCAGAGCCGAGCTGGAGCCTTGCCGTCTCTGAGCAGCTGTCAATCACTCGCAAACTCCGATCAAACGGTCAAACTAGGCAGCGCTGATCAAATATGAATCAATATTCTGTTATTGTAAATGAGACAGTTTGTGACTTTCTCATTTTACAGCTAAACAGTACACTACAAGATGTTTACGAAAACATCCGTTGAGAACAGCCAATAGGAACGCTCTCTCTCTCTCTGAAATGATCTGTGATTGGTCAAAGTCTCCTGTCACATGGCTCTGTTTTAAAGCCTGAAAACAGAGCCAGGATGAGGAGCAGAAGTCTAGTTTTCTCTCAGAACACTTGAATTACAATATGCTGAAAGGTTATTATGGAATTTTTGTCCAATGATGTCAAAAACATTCTGCCTACTGACGCTTTAAGACTTTAAGACGATTCCCAGCCCTTCATCATGTGTCAGGAGATCTACTTTCCACCAGTTCCTCATAATAGCTTTCCAACTTGCTATTAATAGTAGGCCTACAGTATTTACCAAAATCCCTTCCTGAGAAACTTTACTGAGTGAAACTACAAGAGAAAAATAAAGAAAGTCAGCTCTAATGGAAATGTGTTGACCCACTGTGACGCAGCACTGAAACCAGACCTCAGCTGAGATTAAACTTGGTCGGTCATCACAGCTCACCACGCTGCCAGGTCAACATTAGTCAGCCAGATAGTTATGCCCTACTTTATGAGTCCATAACAAGTGGGTGAGTGTGGTGGGGCAGCTGTGGTCTATGTACACTTGATTCTGATGTTTCCATCACAAAAAACAACGATCAAGACTTTTTTTTACTTCATATTGACTCCCAAGTTTTTAGTTAGAGTCACATGTTAGCTGAAACTGTTACGGGACCCGCTGACAAGAGCACACTCTGTCTTCTTGGCGAGGTCTCTCTTGAAAAATAGTTGGTTAAGTAAAGGAAAAGAAAAGGCTAGATGTAATCAGGAGTATTGTTGCTCCTTAAAAACACATGAACAAATAATTGCTTGCAGACTTTCTTCCAGGCTCTCTGATGCAGGAAGTGATGAGTGTCTGAAGGAGGCTTGTGGTCTGCGGTAATGAGAGAAATAAACAGGACATCACAGAGATCAGCTGCAGTGTGTCACATTCTTACTGCAGATCTGTTTGCTTTTTGTTTCTGTTTTTGGTTTCACTTGTTGTCTCTGTTTTTTTGACATTATCTCTACTTTTATTTAGGAAAATCCCTTTTGTTACTTATTTTTTTCAGCGGTGTACAGGGCTGCGATACTGAAACGTTTCCGCAATAATCAAATTTTTTCAATTGGCCTACGTTTGCCATTTAAACGAAAGTTGTTAAAATGTTAAATGTTGTCTCAACATAAGCATCTGTACAAGAACGTTGGCATTTTTTGGCCACTTGAGGGCAGTACAACAAGCTGTAAACACAACATTGACATATTATAAAGTTGTTTCCGTGAACATTTTAGCCAACTGTTGCATTATATTACTTATCCAGCAGACATGGAGCAGCATTGATTTGCAGTCGCGTGGCACCTGATGAATTTAAGTTCAATATTCTGTCTTTTAGCTCTGTTTTTGGTCTCCACCTACTCCTGAGGGAAATAACTGTCCCCTTAGCTGCTAAATGCTCCAGTATGTTCACAAAGCTAGTCGCTAACTATGTCTGTTTGACGTTTGGTGCTGGGTTAGAGACCTTACAGTGGTTTTATGGGAGCTTTTCCGCTGAAAACATCAGCTTGTGGCTGGAAGCGGGGTTGATGAGAGCCGTGAGACTCAACCAAAACAGTAAAGCTGCAGGCCAGAAAATTCAAAACAAAAAACTGAAAGATGCTAAAACACCGATAGGAACTGCACAGTCTTTTTCCACTGTTAATATAAAAATATTGATGAGTGCAAATTCTGATTTTAATCACGAACTATCTTGAGCAAAGAATAAACAACATTTAAATGCCCAGAGATTGAATGCTAGCTTTCGGTACTTGAAGGTTTTTGATACTCTGTGCTATTGACACAAATTGGGTGATCCCAAAAAAGTATTACAGTTTAATATAGTGCTAAATTTCTCTCTCTTTTTTTGTACTTTTCCTTTTTGTCACTCTTAAAGCAGTACCCATACTTCTGTTTTTTACCCTACAACCTTGTAGACAGTGTGTGAATGACAAAGCTTCCTTCTGTGTGCCTTCAACATAAAGACCTTTTGGTAACCTGTTGCTTATTTACATTATGCGTTTTGCTTATCTTATCGTTGCTATGTCGTCGAGATGATGACCTAACGATGATGTCATGCCTGAGGAAGTGAAACTCCCTGACTACAGCCTCAGTCAAAACAAACCACGCCTGAGCTATTTTCTCCGCGTCTCGAAGAAAAGCTTTTCTCAGCAGCCCGCCATTTAAAAATGGTCCATAAAATCTTCCCTTCTCGCTGCATCACCTTTGACCCTATTTTTTAAGTATCAACCCCGAGCCGGAGAATAGAGAAGCAGGAAAACGTTAATAATGGATGATCCATATATGATTCATGCTTGGCTCTGTTGTACGTCTTTGTGACTGGGTAACCCACTTCTTTGTGGTTAAAAGCATCTGGAGATCCCTCCGGTTTGCGGCGGAGTAACATCCTGTCGCCTGCCACTCGCTGCTCTGACTGAATCTATTTTAGCTCTCATTTTTCAGACCCATACACTCTATGTAGTACTTGTATTAACTTTTCATAGCTCATCCTGTTTTTGCCCTGTGTTCAGAGGCAGGGGAGTTGTTGAGATAATGAGGAAATAGTCCCTGATGTTTGCTATTCTAAACCAACATGCTGTGTCAGGATCCGATTTTTGGTTTGTTTGAATGCAGAAAATAGGTCGTATGGGTTAGTATTAAAGAGACAGTTCACCCAAATTACAATAAAGAACATGTTTTCTCACTTACTCAAATAATAATCAAATAATACCCAGTGATTTTCGAATAGTATTTTTGCTTGGCATGCATATCCCTACGAGTTAGCGGTCATCATTTCATTCAACTGAATCCTCGGTTGTTGGGTAGAAATGAGAAGCTATACACTCACCGGCCACTTTATTAGGCACACCTGTTCAATTGCTTGTTAACACAAATAGCTAATCAGCCAATCACATGGCAGCAACTCAATGCATTTAGGCATCTAGAGATGGTGAAGAGGACTTGCTGAAGTTCAAACCGAGCATCAGAATGGGGAAGAAAGGGGCTTTAAGTGACTTTGAACGTGGCATGGTTGTTGCTGCCAGACGGGCTGGTCTGAGTATTAAACTGCTGATCTACTGGGATTTTCACGCACAACCATCTCTAGGGTTTACAGAGAATGGTCCGAACAAGAGAACAGATCGAGTGAGCGGCAGTTGTGTGGACGGAAATACCTTGTTGATGTCAGAGGTCAGAGGAGAATGGGCAGAGTGGTTGGAGATGATAGAAAGGCAACAGTAACTCAAATAACCACTCGTTACAACCAAGGTATGCAGAATACCATCTCTGAACGCACAACACGTCCAACCTTGAAGCAGATGGGCTACAGCAGCAGAAGAACACCCGGTACTAGCAAGGTGTACCTAATAAAGTGGCCGGAGAGTGTATATCGTCTACCTCCTGAAGATACATAGTTTTTAAAATGACTAAGAACAGAAGGGAAAACTTGGCGGGCGTAGCGGTGGCGTGACTTAACGAACGGTCAGCTATGTTCTCGTCTAGCCAGACTCCAAACAAAGGGAAAACGCAGTGTTGTCTGTAGAGCTGACACACAATGGTTTGTAATTGAAACCTAGCTTTAAAAGTGAAGGTTTCTCTTCTATCATGAGCACAGAGAAGCCACATTTCTTCTTCTGTGACGGTGATTAGTAGCTGTGCATGTCGTTATTGCTTGTTGCTGCAACCTGGAACTCATTGCAAACACAGCTGGTGGTTCTCGTGACCTCGCACAGCGTAACGGGAGAATCTGAGGGGTTCAAAGGTTCGTGCAGCATTTGTTTCGTGAGGCATGAAGTTTTCTTGTAGCCCTCAGAGGCAGTTTGTGTGGTTGACATTTTGTTTGTGGCCTTTTTTATATCATGTATGCTTGAATTTGGACTCAGTGACCTTTTGGTGTACTCAGAGTTCTTGTCATGAGAGGGGAGCTGGGGATTTTCAGTTTGGTACAATGCACACCAGATACTATTTTTCCTGCTGTAAAGGTGAAAATTGGTGTTAAACTTGAATATTCACTTATATTTTAATACGTGAACGTTTCACACACGCTCACTGGTTGATAGCTCTCCAGACATCCAAACTGGACGGCGTGTGTTTTGGCTATTGTTGCTTTCAGCACCACCAATGTCCCAGGAATGTTCTTCCTCTGCTTTTCCCTGGGGCGTGGATGCTTGTAGCCCAAGCGCGTTTCCGTTTTTTTTTTTCTATCCATAGAGGAAGAGGTGGCGGAGGCATCCATCAAGGCCACATAATGCAGTGCACAGTGTGTAAGCAGTCAAATACGTCCTGCAGAAGGTTGTGAAATGAGAATTTATGTCTCAAAATGTCTGTTTTTGGTTGGAATATTACAAATTCACGGAGTCATTTAATCTGCGTTTGTGCATTTTGTGGAAGTGAAATCAATCAGATATTGTCCCCGTTGTTTTGACTACAAGTACAGTGTTTAATCTCTTCTCTTTTTTTGGATGATTTTAATCCTTTGAGTCCTTGCCACATGCAGACCATGCATGCAGACACACACAAAAGACACATTTGCTGTATAAACACGTGCAAGGGGGAATGTGGATGCCAGGGATTCCTGAGGTTGGCCTGACCCAGATCCAACATGTCCCACTCATCACAAAGACACACATGCACATATATATGCGTTCACATACTGGCTCTCTCATGCACATAACTCCAAACAATAGAGATGTATAATAGAGTCTGACCTGCTTCACACAGCGAGGGGCTCAACTCCCCCACCTTTAAAAAAAGACTGATGAAAGAGACGTTTCACTTTTTAATATTTGTAATATTTACTGTACCAACAATCAGAACAAACTCACAGTACCTTTTTTTAATTTAAAACCCACTATTATATTACAGCATTGAACAAATTCTTACAGAAAGTCATCCCCAGCAGCTGTAGGCGCATGTAAACAGTGTGATATAATTCACTTTCTCAATCCCATGTTGATGTTGAAGTGAGCAGCATTGTTGCAGTAATACAATATTTAAAATATTGCACTCAGTTGCCAGTTTATTAGGTACACCTAGTTAAAACTAGTGCAGTCTAATGCAACAGTTCCTGAAGGTTATAATATTATGTAATTTAGCTTACGCTCATTGACAAAATGATCGAGCTTTCAGAAAGATCCCAGTTTCTAAATGCTAATTACATCTTGGATGTTGATGTTAACAGCACAAGTCAAAGATTGGTAATAAGGTTTTCTCACAGAAGACATTTTGACATGCCACGTAAATTCGATTCAGCTGCTTTTGGTTTCAAGGTCGTGGATGTGGAAACCCATGACTTGGCGTTTACTGGGACACTTGAATAGAACAGAGCCATTGTTAAAGGTGCTAAGCTCCAAATTCAGAGCAATAATATAGCAGCAAGCTATACTATTTGCAATGCAAATATATAGAGGAGTAATGTCTACCTGAGCAGAGAATGAAGTCCCTCTGTGTGTGTGTATGTGTGTTGTAATTCGAGCTTCTCCGTGCTTTGTTTATGTAGCCGGTCCGGGCGCTCGTCGCCGCTCTGCACTGTGCTCATACGCCAGTTACCGCTGATAATGCCGTCCCGACCCACGGCATCGTCACAGAATCATAATACCCATCCTCCGGTTGTATGCACTGTTCCTGCTGTTAGCACTGTTTGCTGCTAGCTCAGCCGTCACCATGTTGATAGCCATGTGGACGCAATCCCTCAATCATAGATAGGATCTGAATTTTGAATTTAGCACCTTTTTTAATGTTATGAGTATTTTTGGGAGAATCTGCCTTTGTTCGAAAGTAGACAGTAGAGAGATGATGACAGGAAATGAGGGGGGAAAAGACATGCCTAAAAGGTCACCAGCTGAATTCAAACCAGGGATGTTGAAATCGCAGTACAGTCCACGAATGATGCTCCTTACTGGTGCATTTCTTTACTTTTTGTATGAGCTGTTGCCACTAAAATCTGAGCTCAAATAGGCTACTTGACTAATTTGTGGGCAAACGCATAAAAAAATGTTATGTTAAAGTGAAATTCCCCCAAAGTTTCTTTTAAGTATGTCCATGTTGTAACGGTAAAGCCAGACTGAATGCAGAGAGAAAATGAGAGAATATGTGATTGGTTGGCCTACTGCCCCACTTACCTGTCTGACACCATCTGTATTTCCATCATGCTCATTGTGAGGGATACCCCTCTGACGAACTCACTGCGTTCGCTCTGCTGGTAATGTAAGTTCTCTTCTCTCCTCTTAGCTTGGTGCTAAATTAAAGAGAACATACTTACCTACCTATTGGAAAACACTTAAAAATGTAACATTTATTTTCTATTTTTTTTGTTTTCATAGCTGTTTGTTCCACATCACTGTTTTCTGTCAGTCCCTCTACATGCACATACAAGCCACAGCTGTTCTCAGGAGTAGGGAAGCTCATTTTGAAACATTTTCTTAACCGATAACCGACCCTCGTTAACCGATTATTAACCGTTAACCGACAAGATTTGTGCCTCGTACCAGCTGCTGTGCATGAGCACAACAGACAGTCCCCAGTTCACTGTACGAGAACGTTAACTGTAGCAGCCACGCTGCTGTGTGTAGTGTCGCGAGCCACTTTCCCAGTAAAAGTCTTCACCGCACATTTAGTTTAGTTTAGCAGGTTGTCCACTGTGTGTCTGCCCAGATTAACGATAGCGATTGTCCGATAAACAGTGTGTGTATTTGTGCTACGTTAGCAGCTCTAGCATTGCCAGAGGCTTCTTGCTCGCCGCCGCCGTCGCCACGCACATACAGTCTGTCAGAGCAACGTAACTTTAACGAGTGTCGGTGTGTGTGTTGGCGGTGAGTGTGAGGTTGTTGGTGGCGTTCTAGCTGTGAACGTAGGTGTAGCAGTGTGTGTACAGTTTTTTTGTCGCTGAATAAATACTATGAAACTTCAACTCCTCCGCTCCGCTCAAGCGAGCCAGAGACCGGAGCCAACTTCCTGTGTCCTGCAACTCCGGCTCTGCCTCTTAAGGTGGGCTGTTAAGGTGGACCAGCTTTTCTCCTTAAAGTGACGAGCCGCTCAGCTTTTTAATTAATTCTAAATATTTCTTTTAACCGTTTTAACCGATAGCGTTAATCGGTTAAAATGCTTAATGACGGTTAACGGTTAAACGGTTAATTATGAACATCCCTACTCAAGAGCCTTTCAAAAAGGGGATTCTGGGAAATGTAGTGCACGAGGACTAGAAGTATCTAAGGGTTAACAGATTTCTTTTTCCTGACCATCAGTGGTAGATTTCAGTCTTCAGTCAAGCTTGGCAGGTTACCAACTCTCATTTGGACGTCCTCCTCTGTTTTATTCTGTTATTGGTAGCAACAGTTTGTATGCCAGATGGAGTTGGATTTTATCAGCCAACGCGGCCCACACACAAACAAAATTAAGTTTTCCTGCCCTGCCCGTGCTGTAAATCTGGTGTACCACATGCTGCAGTTTGTGGTCACTGTGCCGTCCCAAGGTGCCTCGACAGAAGCCAGCCCCTTTTATGGCCGACATTCTCAGTATGGTGCTTATCGCTATTTATAACCCCAGAGTCTGTCACAGTGGCACAGAAACCTGAGATGGCTGGGGAGGGACGAGGAGCTCTGAGGGAGGAAGGGAGGGAGTGACGGGTGAACATCATGCTGAATTTGTGTTTCTGTGTTAAATGGAGCCTGTTACATGAATGGCTGATCATGTGTGATAAGATGACTTGATGCTGAACATGTAGTTCTGCAAGGCTGTAAGGATTGTTGTTGTTGCAGGGACACCACTGAAAACGTGTATTAATGTTAAGTCTGCATATTTTGATTAAGGTTTTCCCATGTTGTGATTTAATCTTTCATAAGTAATAAGTAGTTGTTAGTATATTGGAAGCAATTGTGAAATTTTTCCATTGAATTTCACCTAAAACGACGAGGGGTTTTCTTAAACAACTGTGCCAACAAACATTAAAAAAGTTAATATTCATGGGTTTTTGTAACTCATATTATTATTCTTCATCTTCTTTTTGTCGGTAATGATTCTCTAACTTTTGGAAATACAGTTCCTCTAATGCTTTGTGGGGATGTAAACAGGAAGTATAATGTTACCAAGGATTCAGTATGCTAAATGCTGCTACAACTTGAGCCCTGATGTTTTTTCAGGCTGTATTTAGTCACCATTACAAGTATGCTGAATTAGCTATTAGTAGTTCCTGTTTGTAATGTACTCACTTAAAATCCCAATGATTCTCAGGCAAGTTCTGGAGTTGTAAGGAGCGTCGTTTTCCTATTTCTGAGCGGATTTATGGATGTTAATTGGCAAAGATGATGATATCTTCAGAAGGTATAAGCCACACTGAATCTAAATATGTACGTCACGTCTTAGTGTTCACATTTGACTGAGTTATGACTCAGAGAAGGAGTGTGATTTTTGATGTAAAGTGTTTTAAAGTACCTTAATTGCCTCCATGAGCCATGAAAACCTCTGATCTAGACTAATAACTGTAATAATATTTGGCTATAACACAAGGATGTTAATTTCAGCTGTAATTATGAAGCCTTATTGGACACTTTGAAACAGCTGCTTGTCAGTCATTTGGTGTTTTCTCTCTTTTCATGTTGTTCACTAATGTTTTGGGACTCATTTCTGTTCTCTTTTTTCCACCACTTAAAGTGAAACTATGCAGTTTTTGCAGAACAACAGACGCTGTGGCCACTTACGAAATGCTAAATGCTAATATATAAATAGTGTAGTTTAACAGTAGCACAACTAGAGAAGTGAGTCATAAAGAAAGACTCATAAGCTCAGTGAACTGACTCAGCAATGCTAGTCAGCAGTACATCTGTCTAAAGTTTGGCTTAAGCTGCTGGTCGTACCAAACCAAGTAAGACTGTAACATTAAAGCCAGTGAGTTTGTTGAATTGGGCGAGGCTGTGTTTTTATTGCGCATGAATTCAAAAGTTTATACTGCAGTCTTGCTTTAACACAACTCCTGTCATCACTGTACAGTTTGGATGCAAGAAAACACACAACAGCCACACCCTGCTGTGCTTATGTTAATAACTATAGTTAGAGTCAACTCTGCAGTATAAACTAGAGTCATATGAGGATCTGGTCTGTAGTCTTCTCTGTGCAGATTATCACAGTGGTACCTGGTTTACACGTTGCACATTAGACATCAGAGGTATCTGGTGATAATAAAGATGCAGTAAAATAAACTTTATTTTAGGTTTTCATAAGCGATCACACCCACAAAGTGAAACATACGAGCTGGAAAATAGTCCTGCAACCCTAAAATGGTAATATTTGGACAGAAGTACATTATGAGAGCTAAAGAGAGGAAAGGAGAGTCTTTATCAGTCTTTCTAATAATTATCTTCCTCAGTAGACTGAGTCACCCGACGGTAGGGTTGACCGCTTTCTACTTATTTAAAGGGACTATTTGTAACTTTCAGAAATGCTTGTTAACAGCGACACCAAGTCAATGAAAGTCAGCGTCCTGTTGCTCGCGCTTGTGCTCGCTCTACATAGACATGAACGAGCATCGCTCAAAACAGTGAGGCGACACACGTCAGCTAAAACCACAATATCACTCTATATTTCACTAACTGACCAGACGAAGGTCTCTCCATGAATCACTGCTGATCCTAGTGTTGGCAGAAAAGCGTGTCTGTCCCGGGGCTGAAGCAGGAAGAGAAACGTTATCGCCTCCGACGGCGGGCAGAGGGAGACACCGGCACCCGGTCGGAGACAATAACGTTTCTCGCTGCGGAGCCCCGTCACTTCACAAGACACGGGAAACCTCTGTTGGTCTGGAGGAGCTGCAGCATTTATTTCTGCACAAACGTCCACTGTACATTCACGAGATATTCTCAGAGCTAAACTAACTCTCCTGCAGTGTGTAGTGTGCGCGCATGCACGTGTAGAGGTGGAGCGAGACAGCGAGACAGCGAGAACGCGCGCGGTTTGTGAGTGAAGGCAAGCAGGCAGAGGAGCAGAGGCTCCGGCCACACGCGAGCGCGCATATGTGAACGCACATGGGATCCCGACCCGGTAGATTTATACGTGTAAAAAGTTACAAACAGTCCCTTTAATTCAGGGACCAAAATGTTCAGTAGTTACCCTCATCACTTAGGGATGTGCAAGTTGTTTCACCTCCTGTTGCTCAGCATATACACCATTAAGGCTCAATACTGATCATCAAAACATAGGAAATAAATATCCAGAAAATAAAACCATCTATAAAAATGACAGGAAACCATACAAGTAAAAGAATAGAAAAACTGTTAAAATTAAGATGAAAATTAAATTAAAATGACGTTGAGTTAAATCATTTACGAATTTCCAATTGTTGCTTGTAGCAGCTCAAAACTCTTAAATCTACATATCTGGTTTTATGCATATAATGTTTTTCTGGCAGTGTTATGGTGGCAGTATAATCAGCACCACTTGTCAATGTGCTTTTTTGAGTATATCTCACTTGTCTGGTCAGTCTAATATACTCCTTTTTCCCACCCCTAGGAATATTTTGAATTCCAGGAAGTGATTTTAGTCGTCCTAATCGTTTTCCTCTGTGTCTCTTACAGCCATATAAGGCTGGTAAACTGTCCAAATTCAGAAAGTCAGCCACTTACTTGGTGAACAAGTAATCTTCTCAAGTGAGGCGGAGCACTGCAATCCTCTTTTTTACCAAATCCTAATCCTTTTTTTCAGGTAGAAGCAGAACCATCCTGTTTGAGCATGATCCTGCATCTTCTTTTTTTCTTACTCTCTTATCTAAACACACATGGGGCTCTAATTTACATCCTGTCATTCCTCCATTAGTATTCTATAGTGCAGCCGGTGCTTTACGCTGTCTGTTGAAGTACAGTGGGGGGAGCTGGAGAGGAGCCCAGTGTTAAGCTGTGATTTATGCGGTTCGGTGAGCGTTTGGACGGTTCTGAGGAGAGCGTCACTCTCCATCTGCCCATTGTTGGCTGACTGGTGTGGAGACCTGGCCTGGAGCCTTCAGTCTCTCACCTTTCTACCTCACTACCTGAACCACCGTCTCATTATTTCTCCAGCTCTGGGTCAGGCTGTTACTGTCTTTATCTCCCCTCCTTTTTTTTGTCTTTTCACATCCTACGCTTTCTTTTTCCTCCTATGTCATTATAAAAATAGCCTGCTGCACCATCTTTTCCACTCTCTCATTGTCCTCCAGCTCTCCTTTCTCTCTAAACCTCTCCCTCACTCTCCACATGTCCTTGTAGAAGTGCACAAATTGTCCCTTTTTCGTCTTCCTGCTCCAGTCGTCGTCGCCTCCCCCCCCCCTCCTCCATGCGTCATTGCAGCTCTGCTCAGTTTGTCACCGACTTCTCCAGTGTGACAGAGATAAAGGGTGGGAGGGAGTCGGACAAGCAGCAGCCGAGCAGCTGAACTCAGTGACAGTATCAGCAGGAGTGTGAAAACAAAGTCAGAGCAGGGATTAAAAGAGGATGTGTTTTGTGGCTTTTTGCTGCCTCTTTGTCACCCTCCGTAAGGGTCAGAGGTCAGGAAGCCTGGCCTCATGGCCGGATCTGTATGGAGCCATCAATGGTGCTCATGTTGGGAAGTTTTCATACAGATCCCTAGGGGCCTTTATGTAACATAAAACATTACATATTGAATGTAAGGCTGCATGTATTATTTTCATTATCGATTCATCTGTAGGTTCAAGGGCTACTCTACCAACTTTACATGTCAAAGTCAAAGTCAGGCAGCGTACCACACAGATCATTTGTACCATTCTTTATAAAATGTGTCTCCCACCTTCTAAATCTAAATCACTCACATACTCGTTTAACTGCTCAGTCTATAAAAATGAAGAATGTCCATTAACATGTCCCAGAAACTCAAGCAACGTATTCAAATAGCTTGTTTTGTTCAATCAACAGTCCCAAACTGCTGGGGACCCATGGGAGTGCTTTGTCGAATTCGGTGCAATTTGGACACGCGACACGTTCAATATTAACCTGTTCCACTCCTTGAGGGCACCGGCACTTTATGTCTTTTATGACTTTACTGTCCTTCAGAGGCTGTAGCAGGCTCAGTTTGACATTACAGTACAAGTATCACATGAAACTAGAAGACCTAGGGAATCCATTGGTACCAACCTTGTCATGATAGCTTGTCGGGAAGGACGCTAAATAACGCTCCTTAGGCAACATTTTTGCCACGGAAAACTGGCATGGCCGTTTTCAAAGGGGTCCGTTGACCTCTGACCTCCAGATATGTGAATGAAAATGGGTTCTATGGGTACCCACGAGTCTCCCCTTTACAGACATGCACACTTTATACTAAAACTCATGCAGTTTTGCGCAAAGATAATGCAGTTTTTTGCATCCGGTACAAATGCGTTATTTTTATTTTTTAAAAATAACAATAACGTTACTGCCAACAAAATACCTCCGCTAATTAAATCCATGTTCTACTTTATAACTGCAGTGGTTAAGTCAAAGCAAGCGACTAATACATCTGTTTTTAAATTACACCAATGTTTCAGACAGTGAGTAACAGCGACCTGGGTGTTTTTCACTGTATTTCACCATTGTTTCTGACCACGAGTGGCCATGACTTGGGTGTGTGATGCAACTATGTCATGGCAGGTATATTGCTCTGGACCCAAGGAAGCGCAGTCATGATTGTGAAGTTTGTTTGTATGAGCGTCTCGAGAAAGCTGCAAGCAGCAACACCACAGGCCGAGCATTCAGCCCGTTCTGATCATGCATGGTTTGAACAGGCACTGCACCAGTACATTCAAATTATAATAAATCAAAACGGAGAAAAGCAAACTGGTATTTGAGAAGCGGACACCAGCAAATGTTTGGCATTTACTTTAGAAAATAGCTTTAACTATTATTTGATTATGAAACTTTTTGTTGATTTATTTTCAGCTTTAACAGCTATGAGCATTTTGTGCCCCACAGTGAAGTCAGGGGATTTATAGCTCAGTTTGGCTCTGTGGGGATAATTAAGCCAATTACCATTAATTATCCCCCCGATAACTACTATGTGAGGATTCTTATTTTTAGGGAAGCAAGCTGAAATAGACTTACACAACAACCTCCACTGTTTCTTCCGCCCCTACAGGAAAAATCAATGTGTACTTTAGCCTCTCTGTCTTTTTTCTTTTGATACTGTGATTCTGTTGCTTCAGTTGCTCTCTTTAAAACCTTTAGAGATTTATTCCCACGCTTGTGTCTCACCTACTGCTCGTGTATTTAACGCCGTTGACAGGAGGCCTTCTCTCTGCAGGACTGAAAACCTTCAGGGACGGGAGGAGGAAGTGCAGCGTCTTGCTGCGAATCGACTGATGTGTGTGAATTGCGTGTGAAAGAGATGTTAATGATTTCTAATGAGGCGAGAGCGTTGTGTTAATGAAGTCGCAAAGGGATTTGCAGGTTTACAGTAAAGGTGTGTCAGCAATGGATGTGGAAAGAAAGTCACTTGCATTTATTGAAAACGTCACTTTGGAGAAAACACTAATGATGCAACAAGACGTCACATATTGGACAGAAAGCGTCAGTGACAGCACGCAGAAAACTACATGCACATTATCAGGATGATTTAATGTTGTGACACATCGGATAATTAAACATCTGTGGCATCATAATCAATTTGTTTTTTTCTGTCCTCCAGCTCTTCCTCTGCAGACGGAATCTCCGTCCATCCAGAATGGGGACAAGTCTTTGGGGAAAGACATCCTGACGTCAGACGACTCAGCCATCACAGACCTCTCTCCTAAAACAGACTCCTGCCCCATAACGGAGACCCCCACCAAGACAGATGCCTTCTCCAAGACAGATGTGAGGCCCTCCACCCCGGGCAGCAGCCCTCAGCCCAAGAAAGGTAGAGTTATGGATGTTCTGTTGTTCAATATTCAATTCAATTTATTTGTATATAGCGTCAAATCACAACAGAAGTTATCTCAAGATGCTTTATATATAGAGCAGGTCTACACCATAGTTTAGAGACCCAACAAGATCCACCATGCGCACTGTGGCCAGGAAAAACTCCCCATTTAGTGGGAAGAAACCTGGAGCAGAACCGGGCTGGGGTTGGGCGGCCATCTGCCGAGACTGGCTGGGGGGGGCAATGCCATCTAGAGTAACTATATCATTAGATAATTTATTTCGGAGGCGTTCAGGGCCAAGTACAATAACAGGTCATGCAGGTCATCCAGGTTTTTATGTCCTTAAGGCATGCTTGAAGTTTAGTTAACTGGTTTGTTTCGTCTTGCTTGATCGATAGATATAATTGGGTATCATCTGCATAACAATGAAAGTTTATGGAGTGTTTTCTAATAATATAATATCTGTTATATACGCACAAGAGTCAGTCTTGGTTTAGCTTGCAACGTCCAAAGTCCAGAACAGCTAACCTGATGCGGCAGATTGTTTGTTACACAAAACCATCTGAGAAGCCGTCATTGGAAACTGTTTGGAAAAGGGCAGGTACTTTCAAAAAATACTTGGCAGGTGATTGGTTGAACTATCCGTCAATCAAACTCTTGCTGAAGTCAGTCGGGAGAAGAGTGAACACATCTTCTCCATCGAGAAAAACCTTCAGTGCCGATCTTAGCTCTTCTTTCTATGAAGAAATACTCTCTAGTTCTAATAGAACTAATGCTTTAGCAGCGGCGTGTCGTTGCACACCGTAAGCCGTCGACACATGATGACATTGATTTCCTATGGAGAGAGAGCGGGCCGCACAACTAGGTGGAGAAAATAGGGGAGAAAATATGGCTTTGACTGGTTGAATGCGTTTATTTTTCAGCAGCGTTTTATTGATATTTGAAATGATAAGCTACTTTTTTATGCCACCGCGCCGGCGATGGCTGTGGTCGGAGCCGTTATGCTTTCAGGTTGTCTGTACCATTGTCGTGAACGCAATATCTCAGGAACACCCGGAGTACATTTCTTCAAATTTGGCACAAATGTCCACTCGGACTCAAGGATGAACTGATTCGATTTTGGTGGTCAAAGGTCACCGTGAACTCACAAAACACGACAATTTATTTATTATGACAATTTCACACAAATGTCTAACAGGATAAAATGAAGTGATGACATTTTGGACAGACATGGATGTAAACGGCAACTTGACTGGTTGGGAGAAGCATACAAACCGTGAGGCGGTAATTCTAGTTTGTCACATATAAGCACTAATACACAAGAGGGTCCACTTTAGTGGGCCGTATTGGCACTTGTGTGCTTCATTTGCAGGCAGATAGCAGAATGCTGGGATCAGATAGGATGCTGGGTTCCAGGTATAAAAAGGTAATTAAGGCCGAGCGATGCAGCAGGGAGATAATGCTGCTCATTCAAGTGCCTGTTACAAGGTCATAGTTGTTGTAATGTGGTGTTGTAATGGCAAATTAACAATAGCAACTATTACCACTGCTGGAAATTGGAAGCAGAAGCAATTTTTACCCTTGTTTCTGTTACAAACTGGTTAATTTTCTACCCCTTTTTCACAGTATTAGATGCATTTAATTGCTGATGTAGTGTAAAATGTGGAGTCAGCTCTTTCCTCCTACTGCTTCTGGTCGTGTCGGGCTGTGGGCTCATTTATTTTCTTCTCCATCAAAACCTGCTCCGTGTTAATCGTTCAGTCGCTCCACATAAAACACTGCAACGCCTCCCACATTCTCAGGAAAAAAAGTTGATCAAAAACACTTTAAAAGGCATTAAAAAGTATGAAACTGTTAATTAATGTGGGGTATTTATTATCCTCCATCTATCACATGTAAAAACCTAAAAGTATTCATGCATTGTTTTCACATACGTTTTGTCCGAATGGAAGTTTCAATGTATATTGAGGCGTTCCCACCAGACAGATGGTAGTGGCTGGATGCCAAATGGTCATTTTCTATGGGATGTATAGAGTGGAGGAAGACGGATGGTGGAGTGGGGAGGGACGGATGCATTAAGTGACGTCTCGGTGGGGACGAGACCTTCAGGCCCGTGAGATTTATTTTTCTCTGCACTCCGTCTGCATATCAGCCAGACTTGAAGTGTGCAGCCGAGTAGGAAAAAACTCTCTGAAAGGTGGGGAGCAAATTCAGGTTGCCATGGAGACGGGGCTGAAGTGCTGCAGGAACCTCCGTGATTGGTTGAGAATGCGCGGCATACATATTACATAGCACGGAGGAGCAAGCACACAAAAGGAGACGGGCACCCCAGGGGTCCTGGTTTTTCAGCGTTGTGTAGGGCTCTTCATTCGTGGCTTTTCACAGACAGTTTTTGAAGGGGGAAAGAGACGCACAAATCCTCCTGTTACATCAGGATTCATGCTGATTATCACTGCAGACGGGAACGGCTGAAAGGCAGATGCTCATCACAGTTACGGTTGAGCTGCACAAGAGTTTTAACATCGTCAGTGGACGAAGAGATGGAGCTAGTTTGACCTTGAGAATGAATGAATGAATGAAACCTGCAGATCTGAAATAAACTTCCTATGATGAGTCTTAAGGTTTTATACATTAAGAAGTTTTATATCTGTACCATGTTAAAGGCTTCAGCCAAATGCCAAAATCATTGAATCATTTTCTGTGTGAAATCTATCAATGCAAATCATTTTGGTTTATTAATTCCAGGTTTTGATATACGCTCTATGTCTCTGAGACTTCTGCCACCACCCCAAAGCAATGGAAATCAATCAACAGTCAATCACAGCCTTGAAAAATGACAGATACACTCACCGGTCACTTTATTAGGTACACCTTGCTAGTACAGGGTGTTCTTCTGCTGCTGTAGCCCATCTGCTTCAAGGTTGGATGTGTTGTGCGTTCAGAGATGGTATTCTGCATACCTTGGTTGTAACGAGAGGTTATTTGAGTTACTGTTGCCTTTCTATCATCTCCAACCACTCTGCCCATTGCTCTTGTTCGGACCATTCTCTGTAAACCCTAGAGATGGTTGTGCGTGAAAATCCCAGTAGATCAGCAGTTTAATACTCAGACCAGCCCGTCTGGCACCAACAACCATGCCACGTTCAAAGTCACTTCAATCCCCTTTCTTCCCCATTCTGATGCTCGGTTTGAACTTCAGCAAGTCGTCTTCACCACCTCTAGATGCCTAAATGCATTGAGTTGCTGCCATGTGATTAGCTGATTAACTATTTGTGTTAACAAGCAATTGAACAGGTGTGCCTAATAAAGTGGCCGGTGAGTGTATATAAAAGGTCTGCAGCAACATATCTCTCCAGAAACGATGTCCTTGTTACTCGGGATAACACACAGAACATGCTGTCAGCTCTTTTTAACTGGACCATTTCTCTGTGGTACAAAGCAGATCCATTAATAACTGTTTGCAGGATTGTGGATTAATCAAAGTAACAGGGACATTGTGTCATGAATGATGCATTTCTGTTGAATTTAAAAAAAAAAATTCAATGCTGTGACCACCACAAATCTGTAGCCCAGGCCTTCTTCTTCTCCAGCTCCTCCTGAGGGATCACAAGACGTTCCTGGGCCAGATGGGACATGTAATCCCCCTCAGCATGTTCTGGGTCTGCCCGGGGGTCTCCTCTCAGTTGGAGTTGTTCCTGGAAAACCTCTAGAGGCAGGCGTCTAGAGCGCATCCTTAATCAGATGCTCAAACCCTCTCAACTGGCTGGCTTTGATGCGATTGAACAGAGGTGCTGCTCCAAGCTCCTTCCGGATGTCTGAAGCAGTTCTCCTCAGCTCTGCTGAGCGTTTTATTGTCTTTGAGCTACCAGCGCAGCACCAAGCAGCAGACAGACACAGTTAGCGACTAGCTGGTGGACATAGCGGAGCATTTAGCAGCTAAAGAGACAGATATTTACCTCAAGAGTTGGTGGAGACGGAGCTTGGACGTACGTTCATCAGTTGGAAAAACACGACTCCAAATCAATGATAATATTGCTCCGTATCGGCTGAATGTGTAGCAACTGTTTGCTAACAAGTTTGCAATAGATTAGTCAACTAATCGTTTGTTTTGGTCTTAGTCGATTCAGATTTCTTTAGTTGATTAGTCATTTTTTTATGCTTTTTTCATGCTGAATGACTTCTTTCCAAAAAACGTATGTAGGGATTCGACTTTTTCAGTCTCGATATCGATACCTGGGCTTTTTGGTAATCGGCTGATTACCGATCCAATACCAGTGTTTGATTAATAAGTTGTATGCCTCACTGTGTGGAAGTGACTGTAATCATTCTTTTATGTGTAAGGCAACATCAGGCTTGACTTAAACACTGCTTTCCTAACTTTGTCGAACAAAATGGGACAAATAAATACATAGATATAAATTTAATTAATTGTTATTTATTATTAAAAAAAGTAAATCGTACACAAGCAACTTGGTAAAATAAAGGTAAAACAAGAATTAAAAGGCCAGTATATAAAGTATCATGATGTCGATCAGTTATCGGTGCATCCCTAAACTGATGAGCACGTCTCTGGTAAACGTGAAATTGAAAGTGGTGCTTTTAATGTGATTCTTTGTGGAGAAACTGAGTTTTAAAATTGTATGAGTGTTTGTTGACTAAGAATTTCTTTGGTTAAGGACGGGGAAGATTCAACTGAGAGCACTGTTTTTTCTTTTTCCCTGCAGATTCGATGAGCTCAGAGCAACGACAGAAACTTGCCAAGGAGCGGAGGGAGGAAAGAGCCAGATATATCGGTAAGAATAAAACAACATTTTGAGCTTTTTTAACTTTGAACAAATTGGATTTTCCTAAAAAAACAAACTGCTGGTGATGCATGAAGCTGGAATTTGTTATAACCAACTTGATGCATGCACATCTTCTATTCTCAATGTAGTATTAACTTTCCTCTTTCCTCTGTCACTCTGCTCTGACGTGACTGACAGTTATTGTCGTCTCTTATTGTTTCTCCTCCTCGCATGGCTTTCAGAACAACAAACTCAGCTGCAAGGTAAGGGGCTTCACTAAAACCCTCAGCGTCCGCAGCCGTCACGCCATTTAGGAATAATCAAACTTGTGATCGGAATCACAGTCGTGCCTTTTTCTTCTTCCCTCCATGAATCGATCATGTTTTTGTTGCTCATGTAATTTGGGGTTTTCTGTCGTAATTCGCTGGAAAGTTTTGAACCCTCTGCACTTCTACTTTTTTACATAAATGTTTCTGATTATGTTTCTTCTTCTGCATTCCCTCCCAGCGTGCATGTCCCACACCTATAATCATGGTTTCACTTTGTGGCTGCAGAACGAAACTTTTCTCTCTTATGAAAATAAAGTTCTAGCCCAAAAACATGAAACACCATATGTAGTTTTCAAGCACAGGGCTTCTCCCTGCGGATGAAGGCAGCCAATCGGAGCCGAGCGCGGCGGGCGTCTCCCCGCAGAGACGTCCCTCGGAGCCCGGGGCGTGAAAAATGAGCAGTCATTACCGTGAACTGAGACCAGACCTCTCAGACAGATTAGATTTAATTACTACTTTCATTAGCATCAATAATGTGGTCATGCCGCAGCACAGTAAAGGGTAGTTCTGCTGCCTTTTTATCGATAATATCTGAGCTTCAGTTGTGATAAGTTTAGTTTCCTGCAGTCTGCTTCTGTCTGTAATTACATGGTGCAATGTTAAGGCTTTTTTCATGTGGAGCATGCAATTTGTTCAGTATGCACATAATGGCATGTAGGTCAAAAAACATGTTTGCATTCATCCTTTAAACGACAAATATATCTGCAAATATCGTGAAGAATTGAGCATTGTTATGTAACAGCAGGCGTGCACTGAATATTTTGTGCAAACTCTGCAAAAATGCCAACGCTCCCAAGCATTTACCCAACATATTTTTCAATCCCGCTGCGCAGAACGCAGACGTAATTGGATTTTTTTTTCAGGAATTAGATTTATGGAGGAGTGAAGAAAGGCTTTCTCTTCATCGATGAGGCTCAGACTTGTGTGCCTCATTAGTGATGATGAGCTGCAGAATACTGAGCTAAACACAAAACACGTCTTTGCCTCACAACACGGCTACATCCTCGCAGAGCTAAATCCACTAAAAAGTCTAACTCGCAGCAATATGAGGTGATATTGAAACATGTCATTCCATTACTTTGGTTGGCTGCAGCATGTAACCCACCCTCATCATCGTCATCCATTGTTTAAACTCTCTGTGTAATCAAGCTTATATGCAAGTGTTAAGAAAGCTATAAATCTAAGCTATAAGAGATGCAGCTGCTGTCCAGCATATAAAAGGTTTAATTCACAAGGATTGATTGCTGTTTAATTGTTCCTCCGAGAAATGAGCCACAGCGGCGTATCTGCAAAGAGAAGCCGGCGTCTGCTGCTGGAGGGTGCTGTAAAACACAGCGGGACACTTCTGCTTATTTACTGTTATCAGGATTGTAGTGCAATGAACACAGTGTCTTCCATCTGCTTCGCCCATTCTGTTTGAGCATTCAAGAGATTAAGTGATTAAACACTTGTCGGATTCAAAGAATGGAATAACCTACGGAAGAAGACGTTTCTTTAATTCACTGTTGAATTAGTACATTTCACATAGATTTAGCTTTTATGTATCTTTTCATAGTCCTTTTTAATAACGTTTATGTTTTATCCATGCTAGCTGCTCACTAATACACACTAGTTTGACATCTGTTTAACCCCCTGAGACTCAGTTTTAAAGCTAGAGTGAGTATCAAATCACAGCATGGCTTTTTCTACAGCGTCCCTCAAGGTCTTGGTGTCTTAATGTGGTATTTTAGAGCCATTATTGATCATTTTTGATCAATTCTCAAGTGGTAAAAAATGGTTAAATTTAGCTCCAAATCTGTGTAACAAATGGTATCAACCCATAAATTGCTGCAACAACTTATGAGACAAAATATCACTGCATCTTAAATTAATAATCAGGTTCCCAGATGTCACGTATGTCACTAATATGTGACATCTACACAGGTCTGTTGTGGGTCTCACAGGGTTAATCGACTGCATTGAAATTTGGTTCAGATATTCATGATCTCCAGAGAATGAATCCCTGACTCTCCTTTAGTACCAAAGTTTGATTTATCCAGTGAAATATATCAACATTTACCAGAAGGATTGGTGCAAAATGTAGTGCAGACATTCTTGGTTCCCAGATGATGGATCTTACTGACTTAAGTGTTCTCCTAAATTTTCCTCCTGCGCCACCATGAGGTTTGTGGATTTGAATGAAACGTCTCGACAACTGTCGGATGGATTGCCATGAAATTTGGTTCACTCATTCATGTCCTCATCAGGATGAATTATAATAACTTTGTTATTATGTCGTGATCCCTTAACTTTTCATTTAGCGCCATAATCGGGTCAAAATTGTAATTTGTCCAATACATTTTGACCAAATACCTGCAAAATTAATGAAATTCCCATCAGCCTCAGCTATACTTTGTGTTTTATGCTAATTGGCAGCATGCTAACACGCCAGACTAAACTGATGAACACGGTAAATATCACCTAGACGTCAGGATGCTAACTCGTGTCAGGATGAACAAAATCATTGATGTGACCAAGTGCAGCCTCACAGAGCCGAAATGCATTTTCTAAACATTATTCAAGAAAGGTGCAATGTAAGAAAAGTGTGTTATCATTAGGATGCTGATATCATCGTGGTAGGGAAAGAAATAGGTTGGGCTTTTCTTACAAACCACTATTCAGATAACCACAAAAGTGAAAGAAAAGATATCAGGCAGATGTGATCTTCAGCAACCTTTTGTTTTCTAACTTTCTCATGTAATCTCTATTACTCTCTTTCCGCCTTTTCTGTCTAAATGTTAACCCCTCTGTCTGTGGTGACCCTGCAGCGGCGAAGAAGGCCCAGTGGCTGGAGAAGGAGGAGAAGGCCCGACGTCTGAGGGAGAGCCAGCTGGAGGACCGCAGGAGGAAGCTGGAGGAGCAGAGGCTGAAGGCTGAGAAACGCCGAGTTCTGCTGGAGGAGAAACAGAGACAGAAACTAGAAAAGAACAAGGTGAGAAAATACATTAACTCAGGATGTAGAAGCATGTTAACATGCATTGTGCAATGAATAAAATGATGGTCTAATCCACTGATGCAATGTCAAAGCTGAGCTAATATGGTTGTAAATCGATGGTATCTAACACAGACTGATTTCTGTTATAGCCAGAGACAGGAATGTGTCCTGCTCGCCAAAATATCTAGTGTTAATTGAAGTCAGGGTGGAAAAAGTCAAGCATAATGCTTAGCAAAGTGATGTCTGTGTAACCGGGATTTGATTCCTTCTTGAATATCAGTTGTGATGCCAAGTGTGGGCTCCGCACAGCAGCTTTTCCAGTGGTCATAAGTGCAGATTTTTCATTTCGTTTTCACTGGAATTTAACATTTTATTAATCACAGCGGTGGTTCCCAACTATTTTTTGGCTTCTTTTTGACATCTTCAAATGAAACTGCGTCTTCTTGTGACTCATTGTCACAATTTACACAAGCCTATGAGCCGGGAGCATTTCTACCAGACAGATAGTTTCTCTTCTAAACTGCAGATTGCTTAGCATAAAGACTGGAAGCAGGCGGAACCAAGAATTTAGTCCGGCTCTCTCCAAACTTAAAGGGACTATTTGTAACTTTCAGAAATGCTTGTTAACAGCGACACTTGTGGCCGTTAAGTCAATGAAAGTCAGCGTCGGCTCGCGCTTGCTCGCTCTACATAGACCTGAACGAGCATCGCTCAAAACAGTGAGGCGACACACGTCAGCTAAAACCACAATATCACTCTATATTTCAGCTGCTTGGCAGTAATGTTAGCTGACCAGACCAAGGTCTCTCCATGAACATGATTTAGATCTGATCCTAGTGTTGGCTTTTCCTGCTTCAGCGCAGGCGCAGCGAGTAACGTTATTGTCTCCGACCGCAGCCGGAGAGAACAGGGAGACACCGGCATCCGGTCGGAGACGATAACGTTACTCGCTGCGGAGCCCCGTCACTTCACAAGACACGGGAAACCTCTGTTGGTCTGGAGGAGCTGCAGCATTTATATCTGCACAAACGTCCAATGCACATTCACTAGATATTCTCAGAGCTACTAACTCTTCTGCAGTGTGTAGTGAGCGCGCGTTCACGTCTAGAGGTGGAGCGAGACAACGAGGTTGCGCGCTGTCTGAGTAAAGGCAAGCAGGCAGAGGAGCAGAGAGTCCGGCCACATGCGAGCGCTCATATGTCCCGACCCGGTACATTTATACACTTAAAAAGTTACAAACAGTCCTTTTAAAAAATACATTTACCAACGCCTCTAAAAGCTCATTATTAAACACTTTGTATCTTGTTTGTTTGACCCGTATTCAAACAGAAATGACCATGACAGAAAAATGACAATTGTAAGTTCTTGGTTAACATCAGCGGAGAGCAGTGATTCTCTGGAGTCTTGTCGTCACCGTGAGGTTGCCAGGTTAAGGGCGGAGACGCTGCACATGAGGCCTGACCAGATAAATGAACTGTTGTCATGATGTCCCTAATGAGCAGTTTTTTTAAAACTTTGGACAAAGCCAGGCAAGCGCTTTCCCCTGCTTCTTGTCTTTATGCTAAGCTAAGCTCTTCACCTCCAAAGGACCAGATTGATACCCACATAAAACCACAACATGTTGTGTATGAGTAAGGGCTGCTCGCTCTTGATGTTTTTAGTCGATTTTTTATGCTTTTTCATGCTGAATGACTTATTTCCTGTCGATCTAATCAACTAATCATCGATTAGTCGATGAGTGCTAGTCGACTAAGAATCTCTTTGATCGAGGACAGACCTAGTATGGATTAAACAAACAAGATAAAACATGTTAATTAGTGAGTTATAAGGTTGCCGGTAGGTGGATTTTGTTACCTTTAAATAAAGCCAGGCTAGCTGTTTCCATCTGTTTCCAGTATTTATGACAAATAAACTTGAAACTTGAAACTTGAAAGCAAATTTCCCAAAATGCCGAACTGTTCCTTCAAACTGTTGAATGAACTGTTTTGAGTGTGACTCAGTTTTGACTGTGTGGTCCCTCCAGGAGCGATACGAGGCAGCTATCAAGAGGTCGACGAAGAAGACGTGGGCCGAGATCCGCCAGCAGCGGTGGTCCTGGGCGGGCGGACTCAACCAGACCTCCCGCAGAGAAAGTGAGTTTCAAATGAACCGCAACCGCTCGGGGGACAATCCCGACACAATGACAGGAGTATACATCACGCCCTCGCTGTAACTCAAACCTTCATGTTGAGCGACGCTGCACAGACTGTGACTCACTGGTCCAACTGATGCAATTCAAGGAAATAACTTGTGAAGGGTTTGCTGTCATAAAGGCGGAGTACCAGAGGCAGATGGGCTCCACTCAGTAATTTAAACCTTTGTAATTCCTCAGTGAACGTCTCTGTGATTTTTAGGCAAAAACTCGGTTTTGAGTACCAATTTGAGAGCGATCACAGAGGCGAGAGAGAAGAGCAACAAGGGAGCTGCCATGAACACGTTTTCATTAGATTAGCAGTGTGAAGAGTTTTTTCAGAGAGCTGTGAGCTTATTCCCCTTTTCAGCCCGTCAAACATGTGACGGGGCTGCCTCTTTTGGACCCCGTGACACTGAGGTCGAGACACGTTTTCTCTCCTTCAGTAGTGTGAAAGATCCTGAATGTGTGTGAGAGCGAGTGTGATAATTTCTTGCAGCAGATAAAGAAGCACTCTAAAATGTGATTTTCTAACTAGACCACACCCTTCCCACGCTTTCCCCAAATTTCCTCCCCATTTTCCACCCCGAAATCAGATTAATCTCCTCCTCAATGTCAGTGAGAGTCCTCAGAGAACGGTGAGTCGCTGATCTCTCCGATCAGATCAGAGGAGAAGGCAGCCCCCCTCCATCTCTTATCAGTCCTCAGCTGGGGCCGCCCGCACCCCGGCCGCCTTGTGAACAGTTGTTGTCTGTTGCGTTCTCTCCGGTGCAGGCAGATGCTCGGCCTCCACGGTCAACTTGCCGAGACAGGTGGACCCTGTCATTAACAACAGGCTGTCCAAGTCCTCTGCCACGCTCTGGAACTCCCCCAACAGAAGTAAGGACGACCCGACGTCAATGTCCACCAGGCTTCCTCCTTCCCTCCCTCTCCCTTCCTCTTCATCCCCCCTCCACCTCCTCCCTTCCCCCCACTCCTCCTACCCTAATCTGGTTTTTGGTTTCTTTTGATGATTATAACTGTCGTCTCTGGTGGCCTGCCTGCCTGCCTGTGCTTGGTGACTGGTCATTTACCACCTACTCCCTCCTCTTATCACGCTCTCGGTCTCGTATGCATCGTGGTTTTTGTTGATTTCAGTTGGTGGTTGTCATTGATTTGAGTCTCCTCTGCATTTTTGATCAGCCTCCCTTTCACCTTCGACATCACTGAGCCATATTTTGTGATACATGTGTTTTTGTTTCATAGGTTTTTAAGTTCACATCTTGCCTTTTATTGGTTGTCCCCCTCCACTTTACTGTCGGTGGTTTGGTGTGGTGGTGGTGGTGGTGGTATTGGTGGTGGATATTATAGTGTGACTGTTGTCAGTGAAAGTAGAGCAACTTAATGCACATGTGTTGTATTATATTTTGGTTATTGTATGTAGATATATAGCCTGTTTCTTGCTTGGTTAGTTATCTACAGCAGCGTATTGTTGCCACTAAGACAAACACACATTTGCTCAGTTTCTCGTTATAACATGAAAAGTTTGTTGTTGTAACACAATCCTTTTTACATGATATAACATCATATTTGTAATGATTCTGTGACATATTTTCTCGTTATTACTTAAAGAAATATTGTTAAATCATGAACTTTATGTAATTACACAAAAGCAACATATGGTTAAAAGCATTTCTCATCATAACATAGCAAGTCGGCATGTTGTTATAACAAACAAGTGTGCACAGCGATTCGAACGGCTACTTAGATACGGTATTGCTTTGATGCCAGCATGCTCACAATAACAATGCTAACATGCTTAGGTATGATGTTTACCACGTTCACCATCTTACCACGTTAGCACGCTGATGTTAGCCGAGAACACCAGTCACTGTGGTCGCAAACCCCATGATTACAGGATAATGTGATGCGTTTTACTACTTCATCATTTCATTTGTAAGAGGGAAACTGTGTTATTTCTTCTTTCAAAAAGTTAGTTAGTTGGTAAATAACTTTGTTAGTAAGTTATAAACTAAAATATTCAACAATTTATCCAATAGTTGTCGAGACATTTCACTCAAAACCACGAATTTAAACCTCACGGTGGCGCTAGAGGAAAGTCAGAGGATCACCAAAGTCCTTAGGATACATCCTCTGGGGAACATGAATGTTAGTACGAAATTTCATGACAATCAACCCGATAGTTGTTGAGATATTTCAGTCTGGATCAAAGCGGTTGGCCGACACCGCCGCTAAAAGCGTGGCTGAAAACTTCTATAAGTTGTTTTAACGGGAAGGTTTCGTTATATAACAAGATGAAGTGATGTGTCTCCTAAAACCAGAATAATTTGGTATGTGCTTAGCAGGCGAGGACGGACTCGGTTCATTTCGTTTGACTATTGTATATACTAAAAACAAGGACAATATGTCTCAACAAAATGAAGAACATCTTGTTACACAAAAGGATCTCGTTAAAACAAAAAACTTTTCACGTAACAAGAAACTGAGCAGATGTTTTTTTTTGTCTTCGCGGCAGCCATACGCTGTCGTATTATGATAAGTATTTAAACTTGTTATATCAAACTCATTTCATCAGACTCCTGAGTTGCCACATGCACATAAGCAGCGCTGTCTTCATCTCAGATTCGTCACATCTCTTAACATGTGTCATTACAGATCGTTATCACCCACAGTGCAATCAGCAGTCAGGCTCTCGGCTCTCGGCTCCCCCCGTCGCTACGATAGAGATACAGATTTTGTGCTTGATAATCACTAATAATACAGATACTGTGGGAACATGAAAGGACGATTTCAGAGCTGAATCATATTTGAGTTGATACCAGAGCTCGTGTTTCTGGCCTTGGGAGATGCTCAGTGTACCAGTAATAGTATGGTGGTGGTGGTAAGTTTATAGATGTAGTCATCAATCTATACCTCCAGGTGAAACGTCGATCACCAGGCAGCAGCTTGGCTCAGCTCGGCTCAGCTCGGCTCATCTCAGCTCAGCTCAGCCTCCTCTTGCCGCATTGGAGAAAAAAAGAAGAGGAGGAGGGGAAACCACTGTTGCCTAGCAACGGGAGGTAGTCGAGTTATCAGTTAGTCATTAAACATGTTGTAAAAATGATCCGTCCAACGTTACAGCAGAAGTGACTGTTACATAAGAAAGGCCAGGCTCTGATACAAGAAGGGTTTTTTAGAATATAAAACGCGTAATAACAATAAAAACTTGTGTCGTTCCTGTCAGCGCTGTTGTCATTGCACTATTATCTATGTGTGTGTGTTTGTAGCTGTCATGCATACCAACAGAGTGATGCTTTGCGCTACAGTAGAGCATTGCGAAGGAGCAGTACACATGGTCGAGTTGTCCCCTAAACATACATCGTTGCACGACATGTTGTCAGTTTTTGTTATGCGAGACAGGAAAAACTGGGCTGAAAATCTGTCGTGATTCATCTGATCTCCGGTTGAGATGGTGCATTCTGTGTCCATCTGTGTGTTGTTGTTGTTGTTGTTGTCTCCTGTGCACTCGCGTCTTTTCTGTTGTATTGTACTGTTTCAAAGGAGCAGGACCGGACAGTAAAAGAACAAATTTGTTTTTACCACATTTTGGGAACTACCATCTATTCTTATTCGCTTTCTTGCAGAGAGTTAGATGAGAGGATCAATACCACGGTCATATCTGTACAGTAAATATGAAGCCGTAGCCGGCAGCCAGTTACGGACTGGACGTTTAGTCTGGCTCTGTCCAAAGGTAACAAAATAAGTCTACCAGCGCATCTAAAGCTCATTAATTAACACGTTATAGCTCATATCATATGCACAAAAGAGAAGAGTAAAGAGTTGTTTTCCAGCAGTGACTTCCTGGAGTCTTTGTCCAGTTGTTTATGCTAAATAAAGCAAACTGCCAGCTGGTTGTAGCGTCATATTTACCATACAGACATGAGAATTTAATTGATATTCTCATCTAACTCTTGGCAAAAAAGCAAATAAGGGAATTTCCCAAAATGTCGAGTTATGTAAAAAAAGAAAATACTCACTTACAAATCTTAAGAAAATGTATATTATTATTATTATTATTATTTCAGTATGTACATAAGTATCAAAAGTAAAATACTATCAATGTTATATTATTGTATATTATGCTATTAGATTATTATTACTGATGAAGTAGTTGAGCTCATTTTAACTACTTAGTAGTTTATCTGTAAAAATGGATCATATTTTAGAAACACATACGTTTTGTATGTAAAATCTGAAATAAATGTAGTGGAGTAAAAAGATGAATATGAAGTCTGCAGGTCTAAAGTTTAAATTATTTGAAGGGAAATGTTTCAAACGTTTGTTTTCTTTCTTTATTCCCATTACTGTTGAAGAAGTTTGAGCGTTGTCGTCTCTGATATTCTGAGTGAAGAGTCTCTCACTCTGCATCATTCATCGTCTTCCTCCGTCTATTCCCTTTTGGGGGTTTCTAGTATTTGTCTTGTGCTTTTTAAAATTCATACAAAGACATCTGTAGTTTCTAACAAGACTCATTTGATTCTGCCAGAATCAAAGCTGGTGCCAACCTCTGGCTAAACTTTATTCTCTGACATTAAGTTTGCTTTACTCACGAGAGAATGATTTATTAGTCTGTGTGTATTTTCCACCCGTCATTACAATGCATTTGATTATATTCTGGACATCATAATGTGCTGAATTTTCATCACATGACACTCAATAACCGTTAGATTCACACCGTATGATACCAGTATATACAGTTTAAAGTCAGTAGTGTGCGTAATGCTATTGTTGAACTCACCAGAAACTGACTTTGCACTGCATTTGGTTTGATTGGAGTCAAGTAAAACAGCTACGCTGGCTTTTACATGATGTGTTTTTTGAGTGGTAAGTAATGAAAATTAACTTGGGTTTGCTCCTCTGTGTGTTGTTATCTAATGTCTGGTACTGTGTGCAACATGTGGGCTAAAGTTCAGTCATTCATCCGGTATGATTTCTCTGTATCTTTGAGTCTGAGAGTGTCTGGTTGGCAGACTGGAGTTTGAGTTGTCAAAACAAATTTCACTGAATGAGTTAAACCACAATGGTGGAGTTAGCTTATAGGACAACTAGTGTGGTTCTTGTTAATGTATCGCTTGGTTATGTCAGATACCAGTGTACTCTCACTCTGGTATCAGACATCACTAAAAATGTAAAGAAACCTGAGTAGTCAGATGATCAGATGTGTTTTTTTTACCCAAAAAATCCATCACAACTTTACAGACTGACGTTCTGCTTCAACTTTGATCTACCTACTTGCTGCAGTTGAGCACACTCTTTGTTTTCCTGTCCAATAAGTAAGGGATTATTAGCAACTAGGGCTGTCAATCCATTAAAATAATTAATCACGATTAAACGTATGATTGTCCATAGTCCATAATCGCACATTTTTTATCTGTTCAAAATGCACCTTAAAGGGAGTATTTACTACTCTTATCAACATGGGAGTGGGCAAATATGCAGATTTATACAAATGTATGTATATATTTATCATTAGAAATCAATTAACAATACAAAACAATGACAGATATTGTCCAGAAACCCTCACAGGTACTGCATTTAGCATAAAAAACATGCTCAAATCATAACATGGCAAACTGCAGCCCAACAGGCAACAACAGCTGTCAGTGTGTCAGTGTGCTGACTTGACTATGACTTGCCCCAAACTGCATGTGATTATCATAAAGTGGGCATGTCTGTAAAGGGGAGACTCGTGGGTACACAGAGAACCCATTTACATTCACATATCATGAGGTCAGAGGTCAAGGGACCCCTTTGAAAATGACCATAACAGTTTTTCCTTGCCAAAATTTAAAGCAAGTTTGGAGCGTTATTTAGCCTTCTATCTTCACTCTAGCTTTAAAACTGAGCCTGCTACAACCTAAAAATCACAAGTTACGATAATGCAGAAAAATCAAACCCAGTTCAGTGTGTGTGTGTGTGTGTGTGTGTGTGTATGTGTTTGTAAGTGCGTGTGAGGGAAGAGAGGATGTGCTGCAGTGTCATCAGTGAGGAGCGGTACACCTCCTGCAGAGCGAGTGTGTTCACCTGTGCGACAGTATGCAGGAGATACGAGGGGTGTCTTTGTGGTGAGTAGCTGTGGTGCAGCTCTGACACTAACCCGACACTGACGGTGCCCTCTTATGTCAGCCCGCAGCCTGCGTCTGAGTCCGTGGGAGAGCCGGATCGTGGAGCGGCTCATGACGCCCACGTTGTCCTTCTTGGCCCGGAGTCGCAGCGCCGCCACCCTCCTCAACAACAGCGACTCCAGTGAGTATGAGGCCCTGTCTGGGGCATATCTTTATCTTTCTGTCTTCATCTCTGTTGTTTTTATATAAAACTCTAGGGTGATATTTGGTTCGATTGAAAGATAGGAAACAATCTCACCACAAGGTCCATGTTCTGGAGCTTTCGATCATATCATATGACCTTCATTCGCAGACGGAGTTCACCCAGTTATCATCAAATTGCAGATGTTCAAATTTCCATTTTTGTTTTCCGAGCCCTTGTCTGGACAGTTTGCAAAGTCACCTTAAAAGTTGAGTTTCAACTTTGAAGTCCTTAAAATGGCCACAAAAAAATGCAAATAAACCTCTTGGTCAGAACACTTATTTTCATTATTGATTAATCTGTCAGTTATTTGTTTGATTTATCATTTAGTCTAAAAATGTAGAAATGCACACCACAGTTTCTCAGGATGATCGCTTTTAAATTGCTTGTTTTGTCTTAATAAAACCAAAAGATATTCCTTTTACAATTAATTAATAAGAGAAAATCAGCACAATCTCACATTTAAGAAGCTGAAATCAGCAAATGTTTGGTTATTTATTTTTTTTATAAATAACTTCTTTCAGTTCAGTGTTTATGATCTCTATGGATCTATGTATTCATATTTCTATATAACACCCTGTGATTTTTGGTTTGAAGATGAAGCTGCAATTTACGATTATCTTCCATATCAGTTGATTTGTTGGATTAATTGATTAATTGTTCACTCTAAAAATGTCAAAACTTAGTGAGAAAGGCACACCAAAGAGTCCAAAACATTTAGATATTCAATTTACAGTTATATGAAACAGAGAAACGCAGCAGAATCTCACATTTAAGAAGCTGGAACCTGCAAATATATGGCATTTTTTCTTTATAAATGATTAATCGATTATTGATTCCTGAGTCTTTGCTGCTGTAAAGAATGGGGTCAAAAGGTTCTAATGGATAACAATAAAAATATGATTAAGCTTTATACGTGAAATCAATAAGATCCTATTAAAAACCAGTAAGATATGTCGCCTCCTCCTCCTCAGCTGTCATTACTTCATCTGTCGGCTAGATTGAGTCATTGTCTCGCAGCATGTTGTTTCCTCACCGAGTTTTTTTTATTATCACTCTGCATGGTGTATGTGTGTGTACTTATGTGTTGTGTTTGTGTGGGGCCCCTGACAATCGGCCCTGCTGCCGCTCTCTGCATGTTCATGTGTTACTCAGACTCTCATCACTGCTCCCGTTCAGCCTCCGCCAGCCCGCTGACCGCCTGCTCCCATCACCACCAGAACGCCGAGCGCTGGAGGGTCTCCTCCGCCAGCACGCCGGACATCACCCAGCGCCAGCGCCGGCGGAACTCCACACCGGTAGGCACACATTAATGAAAAAAAAAGTAACACGTTCACCAACTTCGGATGATATGTTACGGCTTGTTGCTCTGCCCCCAAGTGGTAAAAATGTATTTTAAACGGCCCCTAATTTCACAATTCAGTTATTAAATAGCACGTGCCAGGTTGAAGTGCTTGTTTTATAATGTGATGTGTAATGTTTATAATGTGGGAGCATCTATAACATTTTTATTTGACGATACTGACATTTAACAAAAGACATATAAACCGTATATATACAGTATCAGCCTCAGCCTGAGGTAATAAATGGTTGTTTGTGTCCCGTCTTTCTTCAAGGTGGACAAAAAGAAGAAAGAGAAGAAAGACAAGGAGAGGGAGAATGAAAAAGAGAAGAACGCTATCACAAAAGACAAAGTGCAGAAGAAGAGACAGACGATATCGCCAACGACCACGACCCAGAGATCCAGGCCAGAGACCAGGTATCGTACCGGGCGGTCTATGTAGATCGATACATCCCATATGTTAACCAGAGAAATGTTCAGTTAATTCTATATTGAGGATTTGGCTGGAGAGAGGCTGAGAGAAGAGAGAAAAGAGAGAGAGCTCATGTGTTCTCATGCTTTATCCTCGGAGCAGGTTAATGTCTGACAGATGGTCCAAGGTGCTATGATCTAACTACTAAAAGGGCTGGACACCGTTCAGTCAGCAGCCGAGGGCCGGTCTGCCAACAGGACAGTCAGACAGAAAGGGGTTTTCCTGACTGATGCACAGGGGGAAATAAAAGATGGCTCATCTAAGGTTACATCCCGCCTGCAGCCAAAGATTCATGGAGACGGCGTCACTAATATCTTACTCATGACCTAGTTATGGTTCTTATGAAGTGCTCTGGGAACCTCATTACCTTAACCTCATCTCCTGTGCCACCAACTCTCTCTTTGACTCATGTTTCACTTCCCCCTCCATCTCCTTCTTTTCTCATCAGCACCCCGAAGCTCAAAAACAGACCTCCATCACCTGCAGCCCCCAAAGGTCGGCCCCTGTCCCCGATGGTGCCGGCAGCAGCAGCGGCCTCAAAGACCCCCACGGGCAAGAAGACACCTCCTGGCACCAAGACCCGACCCAAACGAGCCCAGACGCCCGCCAGGATGCAGCCCCAGACGGTCACTGCGGTCGCCGTGGCAACGGGCCACAAACCCCAGCAGCCCGACGCTCCAGAGGAGAAGAAGGGTGAGTTGTGGTTACCATGGAGACGATATCCAAGCTTCAAGGTGACCTGGAGGTTTTGGCCCACATTCGTGTTAAAAACCGGTGTGATTCCTGAGTTTGTGCCAGATTCTACGACAGAGTAGTCGCCTCTACTGACCGGCCTCTAACTGGAGTGATGTTGAACGCTGGCTGCACAAAATTGAACCAGTGTGGTTTGACAGACTGTCGTAAAATAACCACGGAAACCTCCCTGCTTGTGTATCACATCAGATGTTTTGGTCTTTTGATGAATTATTCCACGTCATTTCTAATGCAAATCAACAGCCTTGTCGGTGACACTGAAAACTGTTCACATAAATTAATTAAAACTTCTCTCTCCGATAATAACGTCCACTCCTACCAGTCCTCCCCCGGTGTATCCGTCCAAAACACCGGATTAACCGGGTGGAACGGCTGCAAGCGTCACCTGGAGCTCCGCATTTTTAGTTCCAATGCAGGTAGACGTGTGGCCGTGATCATCGACATCATTTGGTTTACATTTTATACTCAAGTTCCCAGAAGCAAAAGAGTGTTATTTTTGAATTCACAATTTATTTGTGTCATTACCGTTTATGTCACAATATGAAGATTAAGCATGTCACTATTTTGATTCACATGCTGTGTTCTTTTGCGCCCCCAAATCCATCATTGCACCTGAGTTAAAAGTTGTTTTGTGTCCTCATCACATGACTTAATGTGATGAGGAACAACCAAATCACAGCTGGCAGATATCTTTCCGTTCTTCCGTAACTATCAGTGTACGGTGGAGAAGAAGTTGATCATAGATATGTGATATTATTAATATTGTATTAGTAAAATACAGCGTTTGGAAGAAGATCAGATGACACGGTTAGCTGGCCATGGTCGTTTAGCAATGTCAGGTACAAACTGCCTCTGTGCCCTTGAACGTTGGCACAAGAGAAGGAACCCAGTAGCTGACCGGAGCACCTGGCGTTGTCCAGGCGGTTAAAGAGGCTGCAGTGTCCCGGCCTTAAATCAGTCCAATCTAACTGCGTAAAAACAGGAATATAATAATAACAACAACAAAATAGTCTGTATTTTATATTCCACTTTTATTTTATTTATGGCACTACGGTGATATTGAACTGCGGACGGTTATTGTATGGATCATTGTGATGTCTGCACTATTACGCCCAGAAATAACTGTAGGATCTTCAACAGAAAGAAAAGTGAATTCAATTTAAAAAGAGACATCATCTCCTGTTGGCAGGGTATTTGAGCTGCTGTATTCACATTTGACGCTCTGCAAAAAGTTTCCTGTGAGGAAAACTCTCCACAGGATTTCCCAAACTGTCCGTGTGTCATGGCGTCCGCTGTGTTTACAGTAAAAAGGAATGAAATTAACAAATGTGATTAGCCGTGATCGTCACAGCACAAAATTACCAAAAGTATGTTTGGCATGCCACCGACGCACTGGGCAGGGCGCACTTCACTGCAATCTACGCCTTGTTGCTGTGTTCATGAAAATACAGTCCTTTATGTCTGTTTTTAATGAATCAGCTTTACACAGTGGGCACTTATCTGGAAATTGTTAATTTAATCAAATGAAAATGTGATGTTAAATCATAGCTACATCTATCATCTGGCTCTCTGGTGATTTCCCCTCATCTTATTTTCCAGATGTTTTTAATGAGTATGTTCTTGGGAAACCAGATGTTTGCTTCCTTATTATTATGTTTTTAGAAACATAAGCACCACCTGTCCTCTCTTTGTCTTCTCTCTAATAGACTCCAGTAATGTTCCTGCCATCGTGGTGTCCACAGCACCGCTTACACCTCCTTCCCTCAGCCCAGCGGTTGCATCAGCGGCCTCTCCAGCTGCTCCAAACGTAGAGCCGGCCGCCCCGGCTGCTTCTCCTGCTGCAGCCTCCACCGGTAATCCTGCTCCATCTGCTGCTGCACCCGCTGCCGCCACCGCTGCTGCTGCTACCACTGCCTCCACCACCCCGGCTGCACCGACCAGCAGACCGTCAGCAGGCACCAACAACCAGGAGGAGGCTGCTCGTGTCCTGGCAGAGAAACGCAGACAAGCCCGAGAGCAGCGGGAGAGAGAGGAGCAGGAGCGTCTGGAGCAGGAGCAAAAGAACAAGTAAGGCTCAATGTCAACATGAATATATCAACACAGCAACTTATTATTCATCATATAATATCATTTAATATCTATAAACAGTGTGACAATAGGTTGATGCCGTTAAAGGGCATGAAATTAAATGTCGTCTTTACTGCCAAGAGGCTGAACACTAGAATGACAAAATAACAGGAACACCTTACAACATGATGTAATTCAACACAACACTCCTGCAATAAAAACACCTGCTAAAGTTGCGTTGTATTGCATCACGTTGTAAGGTTAGTAGTTACCTTGCTGCAATATATTTGTTTTTCTGACAAATAAAATAGATGATTTGGTGACGCTTTATTTTACAAGTTCTTAATTTCCTAATAATTTCTATGTAATTCGGCAGTGATTGCCGGAAAAATAGGAACTTCCATGAAAGAATTGCTCCATTTAAAGGACCAGTATGTAATATGTTTACTGTAATAAATGATATGTCATCAGAGATTAAGGAATTGCTTGCATCTCTGACAACAATGCTACAGCCAGTATGTTCTCATTTGAAATTTCCATTACGGTCCGAAACATCTGTTTTTGTTTTGGCCGGTGTGATCCCGTCGTCCGCTGCCCATTTCAACAGCCCGTTGCCACATAATATGAAACAAACTGGCACGTAAACACAGCCTCCTGCAGCCATGGAAGCAAGCAAACAAACTGGATCAACAGAGATAACGTTAACATTAGACTCTACCCGGACTGAAAAGCCTCGGCACATCTCTCTGTGGTCCGTGTGCTGCTGGGTCATCGAGACAGACAGAGAGTATTTGAGACACAAAGCCGGTGAAGTGGTTCAAACTACTCCTGCTGGCCAGAGGCTAACGGCGTGATGCTAACACACGCTATCTTCTATCAGTCACACGGGAGAAGCAGACGGGCCACAGCTCCAATGTTTTCAATTTGGACTGGAGTACCCATTCTACATATTGCTCCTTTAACCCTCCTGTTGTCTTCGGGTCAAATTTGACCCGTTTTCAAACTTCATTATATCATAAATATGGATGTCTTTCACCTAATTTCCTCAAAATTACATGGATGGTTCCCTTATACGGTCTTTGCAAAAAACATTTTTTTTTATATTATGATATTTGTAATATTCTGACTGATCATTGACATATTATCGGTCTGTGATAATCCATCAACATTATTCCTCCAATTTTGAGTAAAGTCCAAATAATTCATAATTTTTGCATTTTTTCCTAAAAAATGAGGTTTAATTTCATATAAATTAGATTTATTGACCATGAATTCCAAAGAAAGTGTAAAACTTGTGGTAATGAGTTGGAATGAAGTTGGCCAAAAAGGTGTAATGCAGAATTGGGTGATAATTTATAATGTAGGCTTTAAAAACAGTCAAACCAGACCGGGTCAATTTGGACCCAGGAAGACAAAAGTTGCATGGTCGACGGGAAACAGCAGGAGGGTTAAACCCAAATAAATGGGGAAAAAAAGCAAATAAAATGATTCATCGCAATTTATCATTTATTGGAAACTTGCACTGACTAAAAAAGTTACACTAGAAATGAATTGTTGAATTAATTATTTTCACTTGTACCATTCGAACAGTCTTTATTTTAGTACCTCTGATACTTGTCTGTAATTATGACCAAGTTACATCACTCTTCCCAGGAAACGTTGTACAGAATTATTAGAATATTATTGAGACATTTTTGCCCATAAAGTAAAGCAACATGTTTTTACTGTTTTTTTATTTTTACAGTGGAGGTTTAGAATAACTGAATAATTTTTCATTTAAAAGTTCCCTTTCATTTCTAAAAGAAGGATCATTTGGGTGTTTAAGTCATTTTAGTGGCCTCAGGCCTGCTACTATATGTGTCACAACATGGATGAGTGTAAGCTGCGGTTATAGCCTCGGGCACGGAAGTATGACTTCTGAGAAATGTGGGACAACTAAAGGTTGTTCTCAGGTTTACAACTACAGATATATTATAATATATAGTAATGGAACACGGCTATGTCTTTTCAGGATCCTCCGGGAGGAGGCGATGGCCCGGGAGGCCGAGGAGAGGAAGCGCAGAGAGGAGGAGGCTCGATTCATGGCCGAGCAGCAGCGTCTCCGGGACGAAGCCCAGCAAGCTCAGGAGGAGCAGGAGGCGCAGGAGAAAGCCAAGGCCGAGCAGGAGGAGAACGAGAGGCTGCAGAAACAGGTCAGTGACCAGGACACGTACAGGACATGTGATCCGGTGGATGAGATTGAAAGTTGTTTTTGATAATTGCAGTGGCTGTTTGACTTTGTTCCAACCAGGAACACTTTTAGTCTGCGAGGCATCTCCGTTTTACCTCGTGCTCCGTTTAATTGAAACCTCCTTGTGAATTAAACCAGTGTTCTCACAAGTCCTGGAGGCAGGAAACTGGTGATTGGGGGGTTTATTTAAAGGTTTAGATCACAACATCAGGGCAGGTGATTCTTATCCAAACGTTACATCTCAGTCTGGTTCGTCACCATCTGAACTGAACGGTCCAAAACTTGTCTTCTCTACATCTTACAAGCACGTTGTTCCTAAACGTATTCACCCATGTGCACTAAAGACTACCTTAAACCACCATTACCTCTCCTCAATAATAATAAGCTATATTCCAGTACTTAAAGGGAGAATACGTATATAACATCTGCATTAAAATGTCTAAAAACGACTAGACCTGACTAGATATACTGTATATTGTTGAGTTGTGTTCTTACATTATCCCAGATGTTTACAACGTCCGTTTCATTTAGTCGCCTGTCGATGGCATCATATCTCCTTTGCACATGCGTCAGCATAGTGGTTGTCTATTAGAAGCCGTCATAAACTGACATTTTATCCGCCACATTTTTAGATCTGGGTATTTTTTAACTATATATTTAAGCTGGATGAAGGATTTCAGTCGTCGTACGTCTGGATCTTAAGTTAGCGGCAGCCCCTCAGCATGTCCTCTGTCTGCCGAACAGCGTCAAAGAAACACTGATTTTTAACGTGACACTGCTTTATTCAGTGTTTTTACTGGTTTTAATTACCTGGTCAGTTTGTTTTGGAGAGGAGGAGACCTCTGCGGATAATGAACGTGACTCTAAATGAATGATAAAGTTGCTCTATAACGGCTGGATGTGTAAATAAGCGTCTGTTTTCTAACAAGTTCACCATATCTACTTAAAAGGTGATGGATGATATGTCAATGTTAGTTTTAAATAAATGCTTTTACTGGGATTTTTGACTTGATCCTGAATAAACATAAAGCCTCTATTATCTGTAATTTTGACCAGTATTATAAATCAAAACCCCATGATTTCAGTGAAAGACTATTTTCCATTTCCTTGAACCCACTGCCGATATCTAGTGGCAATCAAACCCTCAACCCGAGTTAACCACCACCACTTCCATCAGTGAGACACATGATCAATTCCTGTAAACTGTAAATACTGTATGAACCGCAAACCCTCTAATTTTCCATAAACCAGCATGAATCCCTTTGATCCCCCACATGCAGTAAGCCCACTTACCATCTGGGCAGATTAATGCATAGGAGGGTGCCTGAGCTGTCGGTGGTGGGGGGGTTTGTTGCTGTACGTGAGCCCGAACATCGGACTCACTCGCCCCCTGACTGACTGACTGTCTGGCAGATTAAAGGACATAGAATATGTGCTGCTGTCACGGACCATTGGTGAGCCCTGTTAGTCAGAGGGCCCTTGTCTGCCCGGGCACATGCCAGCTGGTGACCTCCATAATGGTGATGAGCAGAGGCTGAGGGAGCCATTGTGATCTGGGAGATAGTGACAGGCCTGTGCTGCCTCTGTCTCCTCGTACACTTGGCTCTGCAGTGGGCTGATAGTTGGATAAGCAGCGTCAGTGTACGCCGTGCCCGAAGCACTCCGCCACGCTCCACTCCCCTTCTCCCCTCTTCAATCGGACCATTGTTCCACCCTGACAGCTCCAGACTACAGTGGCCTCATATTTTTTTTTACAGCTCAAGTGTTGCGGGAAATGGAAAACGTGTGTGACTATTTAAAGATTTGTTTCCAAAACTAATCGCTGCAGTCAAAAGTCAAAAGTTTAAACGTGTGAAACTGCAGATTTTAAAAAACAGCAGGCTACAGATGTGATTTATGCACACATCATAATCTTTGTTTTCATTGCCTACTTCAACACATCTGCTTAGTTGGTGCTGAATCTAAATACCCAGTGAGGCATGTAATGGAGTTACTCAGATGAAATCAACTCTGGCCTGAAGGCTGCAGAACTGACTGAGCGTGTGCTGCCACCTGGTGGTCAAGAGCTGTTCTGCATCACAGTACATCCACACACACAATGTGGACACCAGAGGTGGAAGAAGTGTTCAGATCCTTTAACGCCACACTTTGAAAACACACTACGCAGGGTTCCTACGCAGTATGGGATTGGATTTTTGTAAGCTCCAGGTCTGGATATGTATAGAAAAAAGAAAAGAGAGTATTGAAAAAACCTTCCTGTTTCCAGACTAATGCCCCTATTTGTGTTTTCTAAAATATAAAATTCAGAATTTCTGGAAAGAAAAAATTTATTGTACAAGCAGAGTTTTTTTCCTGGCGTTTGGAGCAGCCAAAATGTTTACCACGGTGTGAAATAGTGCAGGCTATAGCAAGCTTAAAGCTGAAGTAGGCGAGAATGAAGCAAAAAGTAATTGTTATAAAACGGTCGCTATATCGTGACAGTGGTACATGATACAGGTAACCTGAAAAAAATCATGTGCGTCTGTGTCCTCCGGTGCTCCTAACGGCATCTGCAAGATTTCACAGACCGAAGGAAAACAAGCAGTAAGAGCTGATCTGAGGTCTGCTGTCCAGCTGCCGTCTATGAGAGCCGGCTGTCAATCACTCGCTAACTCTGACCAAACAGTCAAACTAGGCAGCGCTGATCAAATATGGATCAATATTCTGTTACGTTAATGCCTATTTCTCTCCTCAAATGTTCTCAGAATCATCTTGTAGTGCACTGTTTAGCTGTAAAATGAGAAAGTTTGTGACGCCATTGTGAAATCTGGTGATGGAATGCCAAGTTCTGGTCACATGACCGCAGCACAGCCAATAGGAACGCTCTCTCTCAATGAAATGACCTGTGATTGGTCAAAGTCAATTTTAAAGCCTGAAAACAGAGCCATGAGGAGGAGCAGAAGTCTAGTTTTCTCTCAGAACACTTGAATTACAATATGCTGAAAGGTTATTATGGAATTTTTTGCCCAATGATGCCAAAAATATACTGCCTACTGCCGATTTAATGTCGTTGAAAGCAAGGCCAGAAATATGGCATGCGACAGGAACTTTCAGCTGGGAAAACAAAAAATGCTTTGGTGGAAAACGGCCGTTATTATCTTGCTGCAGC
>CAKAOI010047390.1:2935-44482 GCA_916701655.1 Sebastiscus albofasciatus
ATAGATGCAAAGTGAAAATATCTCTATATTATCATCATCTTTAAGATATTAAAGATTGAGATATTTATTGTTTTTATTAAAAAGAATGGATTGTTTTTTCATTTAAATGTCTGGAAGAGACCAGTAATAAAATTGTCACATCATAGTTAAGTTGCTTTTTGTGAGTAAATATAAATGTAACTGATTGTGTTAAATGGGCATATGGTACCGTCTCATATCGATCTCAGACCCCTCAATTAAATCAAATCGTATCGTGGCAGACTTTGTGATATCAGCAGATATCGCCTCGTTGTCCAAAGAAACATATCGTATCGTATCGTATCGTGTCGTGTCGTATCGTATCGTGTCGTGTCGTGTCGTGTCGTGTCGTGTCGTGTCGTGTCGTGTCGTATCGTATCGTATCGTATCGTGTCGTGTCGTATCGTATCGTATCGTATCGTATCGTATCGTATCGTGTCGTATCATATCGTATCATATCGTATCGTGTCGTATCGTATCGTATCATATCATGTCGTATCGTATCGTGTCGTATCGTATCGTGATGAAACCTGTGATTTTCACCCCTAATTCTTACTGCTTGTGCAGACTGTTCCACTTTCTTTAAGAAAATGATGTTTGCGCTTTCTTACCAAGAGTTAGATAGGAAGATCGATACCTTTCTGTGAAATGTGAAGCTACAGCCAGCAGCTAGTTAGCTTAGCTTAGCATAAAGACTGGGAACAGGTGGAAACAGCTAGCCTGGTTCTGTCCAAAAGGTCACAAAATGTGTCAAAAAGCTCACTAATTAATGTATAGTATGTAAGTATAGAAGATGTCACATCTTGTTTGTTCAAAAAAAACAAAGTTCAAAAACAATATTTTGCTGTTTTATGTGCCAAACTATATCTTTGTCTTTTTTTCAGCTGTTATTTTATAATAATATATCCCAAAATGTTGACCTATTCCTTTAAGGACTCAAATTACAGGAAATATGTCTTGATAAGAAGGTCACGCAATGTAACACACGCTACAAGTCTGATAGTCTGATCGGCGGGCATGTAGAAGGACGGGGTGTAAAGGCCAGTCTTTAATCAAAACAAACACTGTTCGACTTTACACGAGCCGAAGCGGAAACTAAATTGCCCACTTATGTTGTTAAGGTCTGGGGGCCGCAAATTGAGGGTGCAGATGGAGTCATGCTTCTTCTGTCTGCGAGTTAGATGATGAACAGAAGGCCGCCGCTGGTCGAGACCCACCGACCGGTTCTCATGAGTCAACGGGCCACCGTAGAGACTACCGCTGTAATTGGCCCCTTAAAAAAATTTAAAAAAATAAAGATCTTGAGGGAGAACAGGGTCTGCCAAGAGTCACCAGGATAAAGATCAGGGTGGGAGAGCGACTCAGGCCCCCGAATGGCAGCGATTGGAGCAGGGTATGATTTGGTGTTCTCTCTAGAGAGAAAGCAACAGAAAGCAAAACATTTGGCTCCCACGCACATTGTTGTTTTAATGACGGGGAATGTGAGGAGGTGGGAAATATCAGTCATCATGTTTACATCAAGCTTTACTGTAACTGTGAGACCATCTGTGACAACCCCCACCCCCCTCCCTTTAACCCAACCTAACCCTCAGCCTACTCATTTTTCTGTAGAAAGTAGTTCCAGTGAGGTCTGCGGATTATCCAGAGTAATCAGGAAAGACATATTACTGTTGAAGAAGAATGAATTGCCCTGACTTTTCCTGTGGCGCCATCAACATTTTAATTAGTCCAATACTTCTACTGTAAAACTAACGACATTCCCATCAGCCTCAGCTGTACTTTGTGTTTAGTGCTAATCATAGACTGTATATAAAGATGAACGACATGGCATTGCAATTGCTATTGCAGGATCACAAACTGGATGTCTGTGGTGGCCAAGTAGCAACCTCCGAGGTCTGAAAAAGTGAAGTATAGACTGAAGTGCTGAAGTGTCTTAAACTTGCATTCTCTCTAACAGCCAGCAGGGGGCGACTCCTCCGGTTGCTAAAAGAAGTCTGATTGTATAGAAGTCTATGAGAAAATGAGCCTACTTCTCTCTTGATTTATTACCTCAGTAAACATTGTAAACATGAGTTTATGGTCTCAATCTCTAGTTTCAAGTCTTCTTCAATACAGCATGATGTTTATTTAGTAAATTATGATCCCATTTAGAGTCAAATAGACCATAAAGCAGGGGATGCTTTAAAGCGTGGCTACCTTGTGATTGACAGGACGCTACCACAGCGCTGTCCGCATTTTGTCTTAGAACTTTAACCCTTTCACAGCGTGTTTTCAGTCCATGAAAGTTAATTGTAACATTTTGGTTGCTTGAAAATGTCTTATTCCGCATTCAGTTGTACTTAGCTCCACCCTCTTGTGTTACTTCTGGTTGCAAAAAAACGATGGCAACAGTCAAAAGATGGCAACGGCCAAAAACCAAGATGGTGACGCCCAAAATGCCAAACTCAATGGCTTAAAAACAGCAGTCCACAAACCAATGGGTGACATCACGGTGACTACATCAACTAATTTTATACAGTCTTGAATTGCAATATGCTAAAAGGTTATTATGGAATTTTTGCCCAATGATGCCAAAAACATTCAGCCTACTGAAGCTTTAAGTTACTGCTAATACAAACCAAACACTTCCTATTACTGCAGCTTCACTTTACGTGTTTGTCAGTGAGCTCAACACTATCGTTCATCAAAAATGCATCTACAAAACAATGCAAATGTTATTTCCGGTGGATCAGTTTGAAATATTACGGGGAGTAATGGAACAAGACGGAGCAGCCAGAGGGAGCAGATGGATGAAGCAACACAACCGTGCAAGATGCAGCTACAAAACTGTACAGATGTGTAGTTGAGATCAAAATGAAGGTCGAGTTCAAAGATGGGTTTGATCCGAGCAAGGGCGCCGGAAGTAGGGGGGTAGGAAGTGGGGAAGGGGCCATTGGCTCATTGGCACTTTAGACGTCGCAGCTGGTGTGATCCCATCGCATGACGGTCTCCAGTTTGTTTTGCTGCCCCCAGTATTCTGGGAGCTGTAGTATTAGACTGCATTCGCTGTTACCACCAGTAATTAGGGTGTCACCAAATCAACCAGGAATCTTAAGGATCGCCACAAATCATAGAATCCGTGTCAGTCAGACTCTCAATGCCAATTAAATCTCACAAATAGTCATTGAAATGTTTTTTTTTTCCCAAAGATTTAACTGTTATTTGTTGTTTTCTGAGATGCCCCTGGAGCTGTTCCACCACCATACACATTTAGTTTTAATTGGTTTCAGCTGTGGGCAGCTCCTCTGCTTCCTTAGTGCATTGCATTGTGGGAGAATAGGGTGCATCAATAGCACACACAAAAATCAAGCATTTTTAGTCTGCATACTGATTTATTATTGACATTTCGGTGTGAACACTCCAAAACCTGCTTAGATTTAGTGTAGTATGGAATTTGGACACAGCTTTTGTCTTGTTTATACATACTTTTGTAATGCTTTTCTCATAAGACACCCTTTGAAAATCGTTGTAACTAATGGCTTTAATAATGTTAATGAATAAATTACACTAATGTTTTAAAGATCAGTAATTAGACAATAATAAGAACAACTTTTGGGTTGCCGGGTCGTGAAAAATCTCTGGCTGGCTGGTGTTTTTCCTCCTCTAGCATAAACTTATCTTTTTAGATACTAATTTAGTTCATAAAGAAAAGACTGTCTTTATTAATTATTGTCTCTCTAACATTTCATTTATACATTTACTGCAAACTTAATGGCTTATTACAAAAGAGAGAAACCAAAGAGCATTAATTAACAGATTACCAACATTTATAACTGCATTATTACCAAACAGAAAAGGGATTATCACAATCTGGCTAAAAATGTTTCTGATAACTGATCTATAAAGCATGTTATAGAGCATTAATAAAGCCATTAGTTACAATAAACCCTTCATAAAAAAAGTGTCTTACCATCATTCAAAACTCAGAGACAGATATCTCAAAACTTATATTAATAGAATTGAAACGAGAATATTCTGTTTCTGTAATGACGTTTTGTTAACAGCCGGAGTTTCAGTCACTTTTTCTGTGGAAAAAAGAAAAGAAAAAAACGCCGGAAAAGAGCCTCCTCAGGCACTAATGTCATAAATATAAACATCCTCATCAGACACAGAGGGCCTCATGTTGCTGTCCTCACCGCAGGCCTGACTGTAAAACACTTACGAGGAACACACTGTCCTTGTCTACTGACCTCTGACACCAGTTTAGATCAGAGGGATGAAGGGTGGGGAACATGTTTTCAGGCTTTTTGATGAGCTCAGACTTCCCCAGTGGGTGTAAAAGTGACACTATATATTATATTTATATATTAAATCATATACTTACTGTCTGCTTGTGTATTTTTGTGACAGGACCTGTCGTTGGTGTTGGAGTTCAGTGTGGAGCAGAAAGTCCTGGAGATGGTAGATATTTGACTGCACAGTGAACCAGGATGGAGCCTGTTAAGAGAGACATGGAGCTGCTCAGTAACAGCATGGCGACCTACGCTCACATCAAAGGTAAAGACCTCAACCTGGGGCTCTCGGCTTCATCGAGTCACGGCATGAATTTATGGGGTCGTAAGATGTGTTCAAAATATACGAAAAATACATAAATTCTATTTCTTGCCAAATACTGTTTAGTTTTACTTCTTCAGGCTTCCAAAACATTTAAAAAAATTCTTGCTGAGAGTTAGATGAGTTAGACGACAAATGTAAGTCCATTTATCTCTCTCTTTCAGCTCTGTTTTGGTCTCTACCACCTTCTGAAGGAACGTCTATTTCTTTAGCTACTAAATAATCCACAATGTTCATCAGCTAGTCGCTAATCAGTGGGCAACTCCGGGGTCTGAGAAGTGAAGCCAATGCTGAAGTGCCTTAAACTTGCATTCTCTCTAACAGCCAGCAGGGGGCGACTCCTCTGGTTGCAAAAAGAAGTCTGATTGTATAGAAGTCTATGAGGAAATGAGTCTACTTCTCTCTTGATTTATTACCTCAGTAAACATTGTAAACATGAGTTTATGGTCTCAATCGCTAGTTTCAAGTCTTCTTCAATACAGCACGATGTTCATTTAGTAACTTATGGTCCCATTTAGAGTCAAATAGACCGTAAAGCAGGGGATGCTTTAGGGCGGGGCTACCTTGTGATTGACAGGTCGCTACCACGGCGTTGTCCGGTCTGGGAGTTGCATTTTCGTTTTACAACTTTAACCCTTTCACAGTGTGTTGTCAGTTCATGAAAGTTAATTGTAACATTTTGATCGCCCGACAATGTCTTATTCAGTGTTCGGTTGTGCTTAGCTCCACCCTCTCGTGTCACTTCTGGTTGCAAAAGACCAAGATGGCAACGGCCAAAATGCCGAACTTAGGGCTTCAAAGCGGCTGTCCACAAACCAATGCATGATGTCACGGTGACAACGTCCACTTCTTATATATAGTCTATGGTTTTACAGGGGCCAGACTGTAGAGTGGTGCAGGAAGGAGTCCTGAAGCCAGGAAATGAGTTAGTATTTTTGCACTTCTAGTCCCCTTGGCTTTTGGTTAGATGCCTAAAATAAAGTCTGTGGTTAATGTGGTGACAGAGATTTTAACGTTTTGCTCTACAATATAACATACATCAGTAAATAGCCCACTTGTGAATTTTGAAGCCTTTATGTGTCTTAAAAAAGGCGGTTCGCTAACAAGTGGCTAAATGAGACTATTAAACGTCATCACGCCAAACACTAGTCCGCCTTTAGCTCAGTGGTGGTGACGTGGAGTCTCCAGTAGATGCATGTCATCCTCACAGGAACGACAAGACCACAAGTTGTCCTTTTTACACTTTGGATTTTGTACAGATTAAACAAACTAGATATAATGTGTTAATTAGTGAGCTTTTAGAGACGCTGAGTCGGATTATGTTTACCTTTTGTCAACCTGAAAAATCGTTAGTAACTATTAAAGCTGTAGTGGAGTAGAAGTGTGAAGTTAGATAAAATGGAAATACTCAAGTAAAGTACAAGTACCTCAAACCTTGAGTAAATGTACTTAGTATTTATTGTTGCTGAGGTCGTATCGAACTCGTCCATTGTGTGTCTCTGCCCTCTCAGCCAATCCAGAGAGCTTCGCCCTCTACTTCATGATGGGCGTCTGTTTCGGCCTGCTCATGGCGCTGTGCCTCATGGTGGCCGCCATCGCCTGCAGGACTCGCCGCCACACTAGACCTCCCCCTTCGCCCGAGAGGAGACAGCTGAAGGAGTCCAGCGAGGAAGAGGAGGAGGACGACGACGACGACGAGGAGGAGGGCATCGCGGAGGAAGATGGGGAGGAGGCGGAGATCCCCAAAGTGACAATGAGTGATCGCAGCAGTCAGTCTAACGGGACTCTGAGGAGCGTGAACGTGTTCGCGTCAGCCGAGGAGCTGGAGAAGGCGCGGCGCCTGGAGGAGAGAGAGAGAATCGTCAGGGAGATCTGGAGGAACGGACAGCCGGACATTCTGGTCACGGGGACGGGGACTATTGGACGAGTGCATTACCACTAACAGACGCTTTGACTGAGCCCTAAAGATCCACCTCACTGACTGCAAAGGCCAGGACACACAAGAGGTCAAGATAAGGGACTGTACGGAAATGATTGTGGGGGTGAGGGGGGTGAACTTTTGTTTAATCGTGTACCCCAATTTAAACCTTAAAATCTTAACTCGACTTCTAATGTGCACACCTTAATAAAACACTGATACAGATACATATCTGTCGTCCTCTGCATACGGCAAAGTGCACAAAAGTGAAATAAACTTTAAAAAATGTAGGACAACAAAAATAAAATAAAAAATACCATCCTTTTTTTCTGCCCTCCTCTCTCCCCTAATAACTTCAGTACAATTCCTAAATAAATAAAGACATTATGAAATAAGTAATCATATGAATAAATACACACAAAATATATTTTGCAAAGCAATATATTTATGATATCTTCAAATCCGAAACACTTTTAAAACTCAGCTCAGTGTTATGAAATGTTGAAAAATTGGCATTATATCACAGGGGAAAATATCATTATGAAATAAAAAGATATCTCGGGGTGAAAAAACACATTTATTGATGGAATTTTCCATATTTATATTTTGATTTATTTATATTTTACTCTCAGGAGGATAAAATAACTTGACATAACAGTGAGCTGAGTTTCAAAAAATGTATTGAATTATTTCAGTGTTATAAATTTAGTCTGTAATTATTTATTCATATGATTATTCTTAGAGTTATTCATGAATTTCAACATGTTTGGTCTCCAGAGCTTTTCTTTTATATTGACATTAAAGGTCCCATATTGTAAAAAGTAAGATTTTCTTTATATCTTTTATATTATAAAGCAGGTTTAAGTGCTATATAAATACTGTGAAAGTATCAAAACGCTCAATATACAGAGAAATACACACAGTCCGTATTCAGAAACTCTGCATTTGAAACAAGCTGTCAGGATTTCTGTCCATTTGTGATGTCACAAATATACAATATTTAGACCCTTTACACGGTTTTAAACGTAAACATTCTAAATGTGTCCCAGTTTATTTCCTGTTGCAGTGCATGTGAATAACATCAGCTGACAGGAAGTAAACATGGACCCAAACTGTTGCCTAGCAACGGAATTCTGTTGCAATTCCGTTGAAATGCACTAAAACGGAGCTTTTCAGACAGAGGGTAAATAAAGACATATTCAGCTAGACAGTATGAGGAAAATAAAGTTGTTTTTTTTACATTACAGCATGTAAACATGTTCTAGTAGAAACACAAAATACAAGTATGAACCTGAAAATGAGCACGATATGGGACCTTTAAGCAAATTACAATATATAGGTATTTAAAAAGAACATACATAGATAGATAGATAGATAGATAGATAGATAGATAGATAGATAGATAGTAGAAACTTTATTGATCCCGAGGGAAATTCAAGTTTCCAACATCACAGTTCCATAGTGCAAAACATGTTAGTAAAAAGACAGTAAAAAGTTAGTAGTGCATAGTACAAAGTACAAAAAAATTATACCAGATATAAAAATACCAGGAGATGAAGAAACCTGTTAAAACTGAATATAGTGCAGGGTAACAGCTGAGATACACGACTATTAAAAAGTGCAGAAGAGACTGTTAAAACTGAGTATAGTGCAGGGTAACTCCAGTAGCTTAGTCTAAAGTGCACTGTGTGCATTATTATCTGTCCTGCAAACATGCATGTAAATGGAAGAAAACAATAAAGAAGTAATTAGTGTTTGTTGTGTCAATAAAACAAACAAACAAATAAAAAACAATTAATAACAATATATTGCAATATCAAAGGATAAATGCGAAAAACAAACAAAAACACCCATGAAGTAGAGGAGTAAATAAAAGGCAGAGTGTGAGTTCCATCTATTATTTGTTGTTGTGGTTGTCTCTTACAGGCTGTGACATCCACTGACACGTGTCCATAATAATGCCTCTCTCTCAGTCACTTATTACAGAAAATGATCTGCAAGGAAATAAATAACCTCTAACTATTATTATCCTGCATGCAGAATAGTACCATTAAAACAATATTCTGCAGCTTGTTTTATTCTGTTTAGCCCAGGGGTCAGCAACCTTTACTATCGAAAGAGCCATTTTAGGCAAACTAATGACCCTTGACACAATTTTAAACGTAAACATTCTAAATGTGTCCCAGTTTATTCCTGGTTGCAGTGTATGTGAATGTCATCAGCTGACAGGAGGTACACATGGACCCAAGCTGTTGCCTAGCAACGCAATTCTGTTGCAATTCCGTCAAAATGTGCTAAAACGGAGCGTTTCAGACAGAGGGTAAATACGGGCATATTCAGACTGACAGTATGAGGACAATGAAGGGATTTTTGAACTTTACAGCATGTAAACATGTTCTAGTAGAAACACAAAATACAAGTATGAACCTGAAAATTAGCATAATGTGGGACCTTTAAAAAAAAATGTTGGTTAAGTCCTTATCTATCATCAAATGATGTAACACAATGGTGACATACCTGGGAAAATGCTGTATTACAGTTTATCTCCATAGTATACACACAACAAATTGAACTGTACAAAAGCGTGATTTAAGGGACGCTGGATTATTTACATGGTGTTATGTATTATTAACATGATATCTATTTTTTTTTTTAAAGTATTCAAGAATGGTTTTGTTCCATTGTGTTTTGATGACTGTCAGTTAGAGTTGAGATAATGGCTAGATTAACCAACCATGCTACGGTAGGCACTACCTGACCCCAGGTGTGCTGTATGGTAATTTGATTAAACACATAAACATGGTAATATGCAACATATGAGTAAAAAACTATCTAATCAATCTACATATTGACACAAAGACCTTCTTCAAGACAGAACCTCAATACTATACTGCCGTACTTAAGTCCTTTTTAGGTACTTTTCCATTTACTTCCACTCACTACATTAGGAGGCAAATATTGTAGTTTTTACTCCACCACCTTTATTTGACAGCTTTAGTTACTTGGCAGATTTATATATTTTTTTATTTTTATAATTTAATTATCAATACAAATCAACTAGTAAATCATGATGTATTATAATAGGTTTAGTAAGCTGCCCAGCAGTATAATTGAAATTAGCTCCACCTTTATCAACTGCAACAGTAAAGTGAGACATGCATTAATGCACCACTAATTGTGATCTAGTAATATATTAATTATGATTCTGAAACGGACCATTCTGCATTGTGAGTACTTTTACATTTTTTTACTTTAAGTACATTTTGATGCTGATACTTTTACTTGAATACGATTCTGAATGCAAAACTCAGTATATTTTAGACTAATATTCTGAAGGCTTCTTCCACCACTGCATTTAAAGCCACACTAAACACAGTCGACAACATCTGAATCAGTTTACATCATATCTTTGCTATACTAGCCCCCTTTCCAAACTTCCTGTCTTATCAAAACATCTGTCAGTGAACACCTGGATGGTGCTGAATAGAATAAATACTGCTAGTTTTGGGACTGTGCCAGTTAAAAGGAGTGTGACACATGGACACATTACGGTGTAAAGCAGCATACCCCCTGCAGAATGGAAGGGAAGTCTCTGAGCCATAAAACTTCTCTGTGAAAGCCTGTTTCCCCCAGGATTTATAGCGCTAGTAGGAAACCTCAGTACAAAGTGACATTTGCTGATACAAGCTCACAGAATGAGACACTCCATTGTGGCAATACAGATGTCAATTGGTCTGTATTTCATAAGACAGCCAGGACGTGTTTTTCCTATCTGAATTATAGTGTCATCAATGATATCAAAAAGTGATTGTCTTACATCTTAACACACTTTTTTTGCCTCCTGCCTTAATGAATACATAATGTACATACTGTATTCATTTACAGGATACATTTGAATGTTAGAAAGAGTTTAGACAAGTACAGTTTTTAATTTAATTTAAGTGGAGACACTAAAGGCAAAAACATTGTTTTTTCATATACTGCACTGGTCACTTTTGAGATTTTTTGGCTATTAACATGTCTTCTTTCAGACTCATGGAAAGAAAACATCCACAATACACATGTAGGTGTTTATTTTACTACTTTGTCTTTTTGCATCTGTAGATTTTTCCTCAATGTACCAAAATTTAGCATTAGATAATGCCTCATTTGCATATTTAAACATAACATTTTAGAAAACTTCTTAAAATCTTAATGTAAGTAATCAACTGGGGAAGTTACATGGTGATATCTATTAGTTAAAATGTTTTACCCTATTCTCCTGTAGTGTATTCAAAGTGTATGTAATTTTACAATCCATACCTTTAATGTCTGTTTTCTCAAAATTAGTTTTCGCTCAGACTCTTGAGTCAGAAATCTCCACTTCGGCAGCACTTACATACACCCAACTTTTCAGTTTCATTCCTATCTATACTCTGAAGGTTTTCACTGACGGGTTTGTTCATATATAATTCCTAGTCTGATTTATATAACATCTTAGTTCTAAAAACATGGTGAAAATTATTTGTTGACAGTAATTTTTTATTTATGGAGTGATAAACAGAGATATCCAACATTCCCTCTGTAAAAACATTTGACTTTAATATGTCAACAAAATGATTTGTATGATTTCTGTTCTGGAAATGTATGCACATTAGCACATATACATATATACATATACAACAACAAATCACATGAAGCACTTCTATTTCCTGGTGACACTTTTGGTTGTCAGAGTTAGATATAGTATGCCAAAAACATTGTTTTCAACAACTTGACAGCATAATAGTACCTGATAAATGTGGACAGTGAGGGTTTCTTCCCACGGTTACCAGCATAGATGAGAAAGAGTGACACCGTGTGTTCAGATCAGGTATCCTAACTGAGCTGCCTGAAATTGCTCAGAAATGTTAGAGTTTAATGGCAATTTGTTTCCGATTGATTTCACATGGCAGAATAATGAATGAGTTGATTATTAGACTGAAGTAAAACCATCACTTATAACATCATCAGAAATGCAGATTTAAGATGTTTTGTAGACATCTGGTGTGTGTAAATGCCTTTTGGTGTGTGCCGGCTGCCCTTTTTTGTCAAATTGTACTTCGCAGCGTTGAATTTCTTCTGATGGGAAACTTGGAAGTGGGATGAAAACACACAGAGACAAAATAAACACTAACAATACAACACATCCTGGAGCCCTGTCTCGCTCTGTCTCGCACACACACACACACACACACACTGTTTGAGCTACGGCACCAACAAACAAGAAAGAGGCTGTTTGTCTTTCCTGGGATCAGTAAACATCCTCAACACAAACAAGTTCCTCTGGAGTGAGAGAGGAGAAACTCACACCGTCAGGGCAGCTGCACTCTCACTCCACCTTCGGCCTTTGAAGTGCTTCAGAGAGAGCTGATAATGGAGGCCCCTTACATCTTAATTCTTTTAATTGGAGCGGGGATGTAACAGGTTGCTGACACTTTGCTGTCATTGTCTTGGCTTGATGTGAACTAAGGATGAAGTAAGAAATCATAATGCTTATTTTTAAGTTGTGAGGAAAAACTGGGTGCAATTTGTCTAAATGATACCTCTCCGAAATAAAAGCCTCTTGGCTTTGTTGTGGTATCATCTGACAAAATAGTTTCAGTTCAGTTTCAATTTGTAGGTTAACGCAGGGTCAACGGTGCAATGACATGTACAGGATGAGAGAACAGATCAGCTCAGCAATAAGATAAAATGACAATAATATATAATAACATCAGTAAGATATAAAGGCAATGATAAGTGACAATAAGTTGCAACTTGTAAAGAAGTAGTGACTTAATAGAACAAAAATATAGTACTATATACATATGAAAATGACGATTGTACGTAGAAGTATTGCATACATAAAGTGGCTCAATGTAACAGTAAAAGGTGCAGACAGTAGGTGTTATAAGTCTATCTAGAGTTGATAACCCCATTATATCCTCTATTTTTGTTACTGTCAACAAATCCCACAGAAAGACCAAAACCAACAGTACATTAGTCCGCCTGACTTCCTGACGCAGCCTCACAAGCCTATTCGTTCCTTGGAAAGAGAGATAACTGATTACTCTGTGTATTCAACCGTGAGGCAAAACGTGTTGGGTACTCTTGGAAAACGGGGAAAAAATCAGAATAGACAGGAAGGCAATCCAGGCACTTAAAACAAGAGGCAACGAGGAAGGAAATATATTAAAAAGCCTTTATTGTAGTGTCTAAATCATTAAAAAAGCCAACATGTTTAGACCACTGTAGGTCTTCGTCAGGGCATTCAACAAACAGACAAGGCGGATGTGGCCTCGCCTATATGGTATCGACAACCAATCACATGATCACCATAATACTACAAAATATCATGAAGAAATAACACAGAATCAAGTAATTTATGTACATCATGGGCTGTACAGTAAAACAAACATGGGAGCCTATACAGAGAGTTGTTGTGTAAATTGTACTTGTTATTTTACCTATTTGTTCCTACTGAAGATATACATTTTGAAAACTGGTCACTTATATATACTCTCATTCTTTTAAAAAGGGCTAAATCATTTCCTAAAACAGCTGGACACTGTAGTTTACAGCGAACATGACTCAAACAGGAGTAAATGGTGCATTTGTTGGGGATTATTTTCAGCTGCAGTCTGATACACATTTGGTGCTCTAGTGAGTATTTACTGCAGGAAGAAGGGGAACCAGGGATCGCCTCAAAATAACCTGCATTTATTGTGATGAAGGAACATGACGCCAATGCAACGGTGTGGCTCATTCTTGTGTTTTTAATAGTTTTTGGACAACAATGGAGCTCTATGACACAGAGGAGTACTAAAACAGATTTGTTGACAATTACTAAAATATACAGAATATCATCAAACTTGTCCTTCCAAGCACTACACCTCACTGGGCCTTGTTTCGTAAAAGAGAGCGAGGCTTTAGATGCAACTCTTTTGTTTTTAACTGTTGCTAAGAAACCAAGGACACTATAACGCTGCAGCAGCTTGCTCACCTCCCCTCTGGCCACACCAGGCTCAAAGATCCCTCCTCCATCTTGCCCTGGGCGAGACAGCGAGGCATTTGGTTCAGGCCACAGCTTGCACTGCAGCCTCAGGTCCTGTCTGGCCTCCACATAACAGCTTTTAACTAGTGACTTATGAGACTCCAGACCACACTGTGACGTTCAAGCTTCTCTTCAGAGTAGATTTTGAATGTATTGCCTGGCGTCATCATAAAACAGATTTAGGAATTGGCTTAATCAGAAAATGAGGCATTATTTGTGCTTTCTGGTTAAAAAGCTACACATGTAAAGAATGCTACTATGGCGTGAAATCCTGAAGACAACAAGCTTGTGTGTGTTTGAGTGCATCAACAGAGTCTTTCCAGTCTGCCCTGTGTAAATATGCTCAGCCCCAGATGATCTTCAAGGGCTTGCTTGTTTGTACCTGCCGTGTCGTTCTGCTCGTCCACCCAGCATGACACCCTGTAGCCCAGGATCAGCCCCTCCGACATCAAAAGACCTCGCTGATTCTTATCAGATAATATTCTTGTCCGTCCTTCCCTCCCCTTTGAGTGCAGCCTCCTCACACTGTTGACCTGAACCATGCACACTGTTCCTTATGGCCCTTTGGCCTTTCCTCTTCTTATCACCGTGATGGCCAGGCCATGATAAGGCCGGTCCAGCCTCGGGATAGAAGGAGGGTACTGTCCACTCTTCTAAAACTTCACTGTTGCATAACTCGGACACTCCGGGGCAGTAAAGAGGTTATCTGAGCTGCGCGTGTGGTTTTGCACACTCGCAAAAAACATACAAGTGAGACATCTCTCGCCATGCACATTATATTGATCATAAATGTGTTCTTGTACGTTGTAGATCAATTTAAGTGTCTACGTGTACATGTCAGAGTCGATGACACCTGACCTTGTTGCTGTCATCCTCTAGGTTAAAAAAAACCTGCTTCAACACAGCCACATTTTTTTAACACCGACGTGTGACTATATGTCTGAGCGTTGTATGCATTTATGAGTATGCAGGCTGAGAAGACAGACAGGGAGGACTGGTGTCCAAAGTCACGACCCTGCCCTGACCTGGATGAAGGAAATGGTCACGCTGCTCGAGACAAAGCAGGGCAAAGGAGAGTCTGAGGGGCTGGCTGGTCAGCATGCTAACAATGGGTCCGTGCTCTAAGAGCGCGGGCCACACAAAGGCCACAGAAACCCCCTCCTTCCCACTCCCACATTGCAATAGAGCTGGCATTTCACACTGGCCTGTGAACAGCCATTCAATCAAACTACTGTTTAACCTGACCCCTGGCCTACACAGAAATCAAGATGAGTCTGGCGGGATGTGTTTAGGTAACTGACCTCTCTCGCCTTAGTGGCCAGCTGTCAGTTGCACAACTCTGTCTTTACGTCCTTGTATTAATGCTTATCATCAAATGTTTCCTATTTTGTAATGTACTGCTCCAAATTCCTGCGAATATTCCTTAAAAGCGTGCAATCAATAGGCCACCCAATAAATAATGTGTCTAGTGATGGGTGTAAGGGGCAATAGCACCCTGGGGAACAAGAGACACCACCAGACCCTTCGTCTGGGTCAACCACCCTCGAGCCAGGGCTGAGAGAAGCAGCCACATGACCCTCTCGCTTCTCAATGGCCTGCTCCTCCCCTCTACCTGTACATGGCTCGGATCAAGGTGTGGGGGTCTGCATATCAAACAGACCGGGGCCTTTGATGTGGATGGAAACACAAACACTGTTTTGAGGAGAGTCGTAACAGCTTATTTGTTCCCTTTAGTCATTCATTGAGCCGCTTGTTGAATGTGTATGCCTTCAAAGGGTTGCGGCATGCACCGGCGGTACAGTAGCCAAGGAGGCCCTGAGAGCGGCCCGGCCTCAGTGGGTTGTGGGAAGGCCATCTGGCTTCCTGTTCCTTAGATTTGATATTGATTTATTGGCTGTACATGGGAAGATAAGGGGGCACCAGCTGCCAGAAGTTCTCCTCTGCATCCTCACAGACAATGGACCTCCTGGTCATCCGCATCCTGACTAAATAGGCGATGCATCATTCCTTATTAAGGTTTTACAAGGCAAATAGAAATCACTCAAAACAATTTTGCACAAATTCCATTTTTTTTTTTTTTTGCAAATCCACACAGCTGTTTTTTTTTAGTTTTTTAAAAAAAACAACAACTCCATTGAAAATGTCGCTGCACATGGGGTAATATTAATCCCACATTAGTATAATAATTTATGGATCAGCACTTGAAACAATCATAACACAAATTAACTCCTCCAGGCTACAAAATTTACTGCGTATTTGACACTTTATTGGCCGTATTTAAGCACATTCTCTGGTCTGCAGGGCTGAGATAACAGCAGTTTCAGTGTTTGTCGTAATAAAGCTTGTTCCCAGTAATGAGGTGCAAAATTGCATTCACTATTCCTAACAAACGCTGACAAGCTTTCACAGTTTAACCCATCACAGAAACCATTAATTCAAAACGAGGCTCCCATGCATAACGAGTCTCCCGTTCCTGTTAAGTGAGCCGGGCAGTTTGGCCTGAGCCTTGTTGGTGGAGGTGTCAACGCGGTGCCACAGTTATGCCTGATTTTTTCTCACCAGCACACCCCCCACCCTTAAAAAAAGACATACAGACAGACTCTGGTGTCACCCACCCCCACCCTTTCTTCCCCTCTCCCCTCCCCTGCCAACACAAGCCTGTGATGTGACTGTCTCAGATAATGAGGTGAGAATTTTATTGCACCAGTCTGTGAGGATGACAGCGACTCAGGCCTCCCTGGTATCGGGCGCCCTCTGCTGACCGCTGGGAGCTCCCAGTCTGCTCCCAGTCTGCTCCCAGTCTCCTCCAGCGGTGCACTTCAAAGTGGGAGATCAAGGGTCGACTTGCGCATGACATCCAGAGAATGACAATGCCTCGGCCAGCCTACACCTACTGCTACGTGCCGGTCCCAGAGACACAAAGGCACGCAGGCTGCTCCCGCACTACTACTGCTGCATGAAGGAAGCTCTCATTCAGGAGGGGGGATATACATACAGGAAGAGGGCAGTGCTCTATGTGTATTCTCTATGAATACTGGTGGCAATGTGAGGGGCAGAGGAAGGACAGCAGAGGAGACAGAGAGGCAACAGATTCTTTGATTGCTGAAGCATTAATTGATAAGATACAGCATCGCACCACTTATCTTAAAAGAAAGACGTCCCATTATCTCGAGCATCACAAACCATATGACAGTGAGATCAAAGCATCTTCAAATTGAGCTCTTTTACTGCTCTGAGGAGCAAAAAAAATGTATTCCTACTTTGGCATTCTCGTGTTGGAAGACAGTAAATTAGCTCCTCTGATCATCCTGGCTCCCGACATTGTATTGATTTGCTTCAAATACCCCACAACTTTAAAATAGCAGCCTGAGTAGCTAATATGAATTATAACTTCAGAGTCCGCACACCTTAGGGCAGAAACAAGTTCTGCACTTGTTTCTTAACCATCAGCCTAATTACCTCCACTGCATCAAAACTGGGTCTTGAGTTCTCAGAAGTGAAAGCCAGTGTCCCATTCACCTTCTCCACCCCCAGTGTAGTGCAGCTAGAGGGGTGGGAGTGAGGGAGTCATTTCCTCTGCTTGGCTCCTCTGTTATTCCAGATAGCCTTTGTGGAGGAGCCAAGTGGTCCAGCCGCAGACAGAAGGTGGGCTCCTCGCAGGTTGTCAGCCCGGCAGGGGAGGGAGGCGCCCCTGGCAGGCCGAGACAACGAGGAAAACAAACATGGTGCTGAAACAAGACAGGGACAACATGATGAATACAGTTAGACAGGAAATCAGACCTTATTTATCTCCTATGTACAATAAAGAATGTAAAGAATTTAGCTGGCTGGTGCAGAAACATGTTGACGGTGTCACTGCAGATAAAACAAGGAGGATATGTTTGCTTTGAAACAAACCTCCAACTTCAACCCAAAACCTCTCCTCTCTTTCACTCAGAGCATCACTGAACAGGAGGATGGTTGGAAGTGCACTTAGTTATTAAGATATTAAAGTAATGTCATGCTAGTTTGGCCTGAACTCTCTTGAAACAAAAGAGATTTTCCTCTCAATGGCCCATCCTAAAAGAATAAATAAAAGGTCCTTTAACTGTTACTTAGAGTAGCCAAAAAACATACTTGAGCACTTTCAGTTGAGCAGTTTACAGCCTAAATCCCCCAGTTGCCATGTAGACAAATCAAAAAGTTGGAGAACTGCGCCACCTATAGAGACAGAGGCACCTCACCAATCAGTAAAATCTGTGGTTACCTAAGTGGTCCACAAGGGCACCCTTCAAGAGGTCTCCTGTATATATGAGGAACGGTTTCATTCCACTACTTAACTTAGTGGAAGTAGGACGGTGATAAAAAGATAAAAATAATAAGTGCACTGACCACAAGTTTCACTTCCTCCAGTGTTTTCTCTGCACCCGCAATACGGATACATTTAAGCAGTTTTGACCTTCAAGACAAATTTGTGTGTGATAGTGTTGCCCTGTGAAGTCAAAAGTACAATAGTCCCTTATGTTTAAAGAAAGTAAAGTCTCAAAAAATGGAAACAGTAAATGGTTTTGATTGAAATACAATTTTGTCCCAAAAATGTCCCAATTTTGTCCCATATTATAAAAAAGTGAGATTTTCATGTTTTTTTATTATAAAGCAGGCTTAAGTCCTCTATAAATACTGTGAAAGTATCGAAACACTCAGTCCACAGGGAAATACACACAGCCCGTATTCAGAAACTCTGCATTTGAAACAAGCTGTCAGGATTTCTGTCCATTTGTGATGTCACCAATATACAATATTTAGACCCTTGACACAATTTTAAACGTAAACATTCTAAATGTGTCCCAGTTTATTTCCTGTTGCAGTGTATGTGAATGTCATCAGCTGACAGGAAGTACACATGGACCCAAGCTGTTACCTAGCAACGCAACTCTGTTGCAGTTTCGTCACAATTCTGTTGAAATGCGCTACAACGGAGCGTTTCAGACAGGAGGCTAAATACAGACATATTCAGGCTGACAGTGAGGAAAATAAAGGGTTTTTTGAACACTACAGCATGTAAACATGTTCTAGTAGAAACACAAAATACAAGTATGATCCTGAAAATGAGCATAATATGGGACCTTTAATCCATAATAAAACATCATGATTTGATGATTAATTATATATTTTTTATTAATAATCTGAATCTGCAAAGTAACTTGTCAATAATGGTGTCAAATAAATGTAGTAGAGTATTAGTAAAGTAGTGTAAAATAGAAATATTCGAGTAAAGTACCTCAAAATTGTACTTGGGTGCAGTACTTGAATAAATGTACTTAGTTACATTTCCCCACTGGTACATGCTGTTAATATTTTACTCTAATTCCTTGAATGAATATTTATTTTGTAGTATTGGTATTTTTACTAGAATAAAAGGTGTGAATTGTTTCTTCCAACACTGTTTATAAATATGAACATCAACATACTGTAATACTGTATAGTGATGTATTTGAAGACTTCTGTCGTTTTAAAACCAAGAGCGTCCTCTAGTGTTACAGAGTGAGACGTGACTCCAGCATCACAAGCTGACGTGTTGTTGTCACATGACACCGCTGGTCTGGTGGACAGCAGACAGGAGAGACAGGAGAGACAGGACACCTCCTCGGTCTCTACAGTTAGATGTCTCTAACCTGCATAAACAAACTGTGTCCTGTCCTCTCGGAGAAGACTGAAACCACCTCAGGAAGCGGACAGTTCATCGGAGGAGTCAAACAGTGATGGCCTCGGTTAAAAAAGACAACAGACTGACGAGTTCTCAGAGCTTTATGTGCGTCGGGTTCTCCGGGTTCTTCAGTAAAACAGTCACCTCTCCTCTAGAGGTGGTTAAGATTAAAAGCCAGGTGGGCACTTTTCACTGTAAGAGGAGTCTCTGGCAGGGTTTCCTCCTCATCTACCAGAATGAGGGACTTCGAGGGTTTTGGAAAGGAAACCTGGCTTCCTGTCTGCGGCTGTTCCCATACACTGCAGTTCATCTCACCACATACAAACAGTAAGTAAAGTTTAATCTGTCGTCTTATTAACTATATTAACTGTAAATATAACTATATGTACTAACTATATTAACTTCAGTAGTGATCATCAGGTTCATTGTTGATGGTTTGACACCATAAAACAACAAGAATGGCTCGTTTAAATAGTCTGTTTACTTCCTGCAGTGCTGCTAAAGATGTACTTCCTGTTTTACCGAACGAGGCGCACCTTCTACTTTCAGCCAATCAGAAGGCTGCATTTACTCAGTCGATATTTAAAGTGACGGGGGTTACGCCTGCCCTGATTATTGTCTTACAGGTCTGTTTTCCTCAGTCTACACCCAACAGTTTCAACATCATGTTTTGTAATGATTAGTTGATTAGTGAATGGAAAGAAAATGAATCACTAACTATTTTAGCAAATAACTGTTGTCGATTAGTCTAGAGCTGCAGAGATTAATTGTTAAGTTGTAAACGAAAAATAAATAAATAAATCTCCAACTATTTTGATAATTGATTAATTGGTTTGAGTAATTTTTTAAGAAAAAAAAGTGAAAATTCTCTGATTCCAGCTTCTTCAATGTGAATATTTTCTGGTTTCTTTACTCCTCTATGACAGTAAACTGAACATCTTTGAGTTGTTGACAAAACAAGACATGAGGACGTCATATTGGGCTTCGGGAAACACTGATCGACATTTTTTTAAATTGTATGGATCTATAGACATAGATAGATAGATAGATAGATAGATAGATAGATAGATAGATAGATAGATAGATAGATAGATAGGTAGGTAGGTATAATAGATTATTGATTCCTGGGTGAGATTTTATTATTTATTTATTTTAATTTACCAGATGAATGAATTTACAGTCAGTAAGGCAAACTCATTACAATAACAAAGTTATCACCCTCAAAACTGAACAGCTATCACAATAGACATAGAGAATGGAAAATAAATCAATCAATTAAAAAAAAAAGCATGACATAAATAAAACAAAGTTTAAAAAAAGTGATTAAGCGATCATTAGTTATAGGGTCATATCATTTTCAAGTAATATAAAGAAATCTTTGGCATATTTTGATTGATTTCTGGGGGAGATGACATTTGTCCTCATCATGAGAGGAAGTGTTGCCTGTGAGGCTGACTTCAGGGCATACTACCACTCTGATATTCCCTCAGGTTACTACAGGGCAAACATGCTGCAGCATGCTGATAGCATGTCTCACATATATAAACATGCAGGGCAGCGAGGAGCCTCAGCCCTGTCAACAGTAATCTGACAGTCATAAATATTAACTGAGTGTAGTGAAGCTGCTGCAGTCTGTGTGTACCATAGTACCCTCTCTGGATTCAGGTCACGCGTGTGTGTGTAAACACCACCTCATCCTGACTTAGCAAACCACTGCACTGCACTGTACTGTACACTGTGTTCCAGGAAAATAAAGCCATTTCCTCTTTCTCACACACACACACACACACACACACACACACACACACACACACACACACACACACACACACCTTTCTGGTGACCTTTCTTATTAGTCATTGAAACACTTTGATCTGCCATGAGAGATAGAGTTAATGTTTTTGACATTGATTAAAAAGGTGCTTATCTATACATTGAGCTAGGGCTGCAACAATCATTTTGATTACCGACTAATGTGTTTGCTTGTTAAGAAATTATTTATTTTTTTAAATAACTTTGAATTATTAGTAATTTAATTACTAATTTAGTCAATAAAATGTCTGAAAATGGTGATAAATTCCCATCACTGTTCACCTGAACCCAAGGTGACATCTTAAAATGTCTTGTTCTGCTGTTCCAACAGTCACAAAACCCAAAGGTATTCAATTTAATGCTGAAATGATTAGTCAGTCATTAGTAGAGCTACAACTAACGATTATTTTCATTGTCGATTAATCTGTTGATTATTTTCTTATTAATTTATTAGTTGTTTGGTTTATAAAATGTCAGAAAATGGTAAAATGTTGATCAAAGCCTAGGATGACGTCATCAAATGTCTTGTTTTGTCCACAGCTCAGAGATATTCAGTTTACTTTCTAAGATGAGTAAAGAAATTAGAAAAATATTTATATTATAAATATTTGCCAACTTGGATGTATAATAATATTCTATTATATTTATATTAAGAAGCTTGAATCAGAGAATTTTTACTTTTTTATTTGTTTCCGATTTGATTAATCGATTATCAAAATAGTTGCTGATTAATTTAATAGTTGACAACTAATCGATTAATCAAATAATCGTTGCGGCTCTAATCAATAGTTTAAGTAATTGACAGAAAATCAATCAGATTTGATAATGAATAACTAAATAATTAAGCGATTTACAGTAAACATCATTGATAGATGAAGAGATAATGAAAATAATAGTTTGTTTCAACCTGAACAGAATAAAGCAGCACATCCTCACATTTGAGAAGCTTGAACCAGGAAATGTTTGGCTTTTGTTTTGCTTGATAAATAATTTTGATTATTAATTGTTGACAATTGATTTTCTGTCTGTCGACTAATGAATTAATCAATTATTCGCCTCAACACTGAACCAAAGAAATACATTCGCAGAGAGGGGTTCTGCTTATTGGACAATCAGGTGAATAATAGGATTAGAAATGACGATAAAAACATCAAACATAAACAGAATGAGTGAACTGAAAAACCTCCATCTGTCAAATAATGCCGTCACTTTCTGATCAGTCAAGTGTCATTGATGTTGCCTTCCTCTGTGTCCAGGATAGTCCACCTTCACATGGATGAGCTGGGCTTCATCTCTCAGTGGAGAGCCATATTCGCCGGTGGACTGGCCGGCGTTGCTGCGGCTCTGACCACGTACCCTCTGGAGGTGGCAGAAACCAGGCTCATCGCTCAGAACTGCAGACAGCGGACGTACATCGGCGTAGCTCACACTCTCTCAAAGATCTACAGGAATGAAGGGCTGCTTGCTCTCTACAGGGGCTTTTCCCTCACTTTACTGGGTGAGTTCCCATTCTCATAGGAGTCATGTCATTCTGGTGGTCCAGAATATTTAATATCCACCTCTTATTAAAGGCATTTAGTCTTCCCATCATTTTCTGCATAATAAAACATTTGACTGTAACTTACATTTCATTTGTCTACAGGTGCATTTCCCTTTTCTATAGGATGCTATGCCGTCTACATGAACTTGGACAAACTCTGGCAGGAGCCTCCTTTTCGCTTCACCCCCCTCCAGAACTTCATTAACGGCTGTCTCGCAGCAGGAGTGGCCCAAACCCTCTCCTACCCTTTTGAAACTGTAAAACGGAAGATGCAGGTAATTTACCACCAGAACACTTCACTTCCTCCATGTAGGTTATGTTGTTTTAGGAGAACTGAAACAGTGGATCTGGCCACAAATCTGAAAGTTCACACGTTTAAACTGGCCTTAAATGAATGGTTACAACAAGTACAATGTGGCATATTCTAATATTAAATATTACATTTTTTATTGTCAACATAATAAGAGCATGTTGACATACAGTAGCTACCCTACCGCCTTGATTGTATTGTCTGCACTTGCTGTCTTGTGGAGTGTTAGGTGTTACTACTAGACTATACTAGAGCTCTGGTTCCCAACCTGGGGGTCCCGGCCCCCACTAAGGGTCACCAAAGCTTCACAGGGGTCCGCGAGGCCTTCTTGATTTCTTAAACACCCTTGGCCTATGTCTCAGCATAGCATAACTTTTATTGTTATGCATTGAATATAATATTATATAGCCATGAAATGTGTCACTTAGTCAGAGGTTGTCAGTTTATTCAATGACAGAGAAGGAGTTCTTTAATAAACAGGTTGGGAACCGCTGTACTAGAGGACCACAATACACATAAGCCTTCTGGCTTTATTGTGTTTTCCTACTGGATGATTTTTATTGTATATAATGACTGCAGTGCAGTATTATGTGCTTTTTTAATCATCAAATAATTTCAATAAATCAATCAAAACCCATTAAAAAACTAAACAAATAAATGAAAATAATGCCAGTTTAGGAAAATTAATAAATAATACATAATTAATACATATAACATCAAATTCACATTGGATAGAGTTGCCTTCTCTTACTCAGTTAGTGATCAAAAAATGTGTTATTTTTACAATTAGTTTTTTTTACGGTCTTTTTAAAGGGAAATATGAATTGAATATTCCTAGAGATCTCTCTATGTGACTGTACTGCCATAGGGATAATGCTGGAAATAATGTAATAAATATTTGAATTAAATCAACTAGTCTTCTTCAAATTGATCTACTATGACTCTTTATAAATTGTTTCTTATCATTCTTACCTGAAAGATTTTGGAAAAAACTGTAAACCAAAGAGCACAGCAGGTCATGCATCCTGGCTGTATTACCACATTTAGTCCACAAGGGGGCAGTGGACGGGTACTCAAATTAAGCCTTTCCTGATTTCACTCAATGTTTTTGAACATGGAAAGTTTAAATTCTTACATCCAAATAATCTTAGCAGTAAGTTTTTCAAATTGACCTTCAGAATAATTTAACCTATGTCTATTTATAGAGCCAGGACATTTTCCATATGTGTTTATAAAACAGCTTGGTCACAGACAAACACATGGTTCAGAAACACTTTCCCCTGAAATGACGTTTGAGATGTCGGGGAGGTCACATGAGGGAACAATGGTGCCGTGCAGAGGACAGCATACTACATCCGGTTTTATCCGCCTATTATTAGCTACCATAAGGTTCAACAGCAGCTGGGAATGCGATGTGTCCCGGGTCTGCAGAAGCCATAGATAAGTTCTCTAAAGATAGCCGGTCACTATCAGACAGCAGGCAAAGTGACAGTAGTGTATGTCCAGTTCACTGAACCATCACAACCATGTCACCTGACTATAAAGAGCAACGTTACATAATGATTTCACTTGGAGATTCAGCTTTTGTCTCAGGGTTAAACATTAGAAGTCAGGCAGAGAATAGATGATAGGAAAACAGCTGAGGATGTTTGCAGAAGCTTTGGGTAGCTGAGTATTGTTTAACTCACTGGTTAGCTTAATGGTTCCTCAACAAATGACGCTGTTTGAACAGTCTAACACCCTTATGGCTGCGGGTCCCCTTTGGGAACCTTGAAACTTCTAAAGTTACATTTACTCTGTCAAACAACAGTCAGCCTGAAGAGTTGTCAGTGTGGATAACACACACAAGAAGCCGAGAGACTGTCTCATACAGTGTGAGTCTTGTGAGCTTTAATATACTGTTAACTTTAGGGCTACAAGTAAGAGTTATTTTCATTGTTGATTAATCTGTTGATTATTTTCTTGATTAGTTGTTTGGTCTATAAAATGTCAGAAAATGGTGAAAAATGTGGATCATTGTTTCCCAAAGTCCAAGATGACGTCCTCAAATGTCTTGTTTTGTCCACAACTCAAAGATATTCAGTTTACTGTCATAGAGGAGAAAAGAAACCAGGAAATATTCACATTTAAGAAGCTGGAATCAGAGAATTGTGACTTTTTCTCTTAAAAAATGACTCAAATTGATTAATTGTTTATCAAAATAGTTGGCGATTAATTTAATAGTTGACAATTAATTGATTAATTGTTGCAGCTTTAGGTAACTTACATAATTATATATCTCTTCTTAAGGCTTCCTTATACAGTAAACCAGGTTTCCTCCCAAGTTTTCGTCTCCTGTGTGACTTTTAATAGCCCTATTTTTTTACTTTACCCTCAAAAGGACAACATTGTGTTTATTATATGCTTCTCTGGTCCCTGTATTTAATTTTGTAATAGTGTTGCTTATTTAAAATTTTAAGCTGCAACTAGCGATTACTTTCATCGTTGATTAATCCGTTGATTATTTTCTAGATTAATCGATTAGTTGTTTTGTCTATAAAATGTCAGAAAATGTTGAAAAATCAATCAGTGTCATCAAAAGTGTTTCCCAAAGCCCAAGATGACGTACTTAAATGTCTTGTTTTGTCCACAACTCAAAGATATTCAGTTTACTGTCATAGAGGAGTAAAGAAAGCAGAAAATGTTCCCATTCAAGAAGCTGGAATCAGAGAATTTAGACTTTATTTTCCTTAGAAAACTATTCAAACTGATTTAATGGATTATCAAATTAGTTAGTGATTAATTTAATAGTGGACAACTAATCGATTAATCGTTGCGGCTCTAGTTAACTTACACAGGCCTAATTATTTATCTCTTCTTAAAGCTTCCTTATACATTTTGTAATAGTGTTGCTTATTTAAATTTTAAATAAATGTTATATTTAGCTGATTTGTGCAGGTTAATTGCTATAAAGTTAAAATGAGAAGTTGATTAAATCAGTAGATACCTTCCCAAACAAAGACACACACACACACACACACAGTGACAGATATCAGAGTTAATCATAGAACAATGCTAAATGGAGCAGGAGTGTCAATCTCCCTTCATTGCACTACATATTATCAGAAACGCTGCTGACATACATGATGTATAAAACTTAATTAAATCTTCCCCAAAATTGCAATAAGTTCTTTCCATCTTGTCGTGCGTCTCTTGACCTTTTCTGGTTATTACTTCACAGACACATAATGACATTTGGCTGATTCACTGCTGTTCATTTTCTCTTTCATTCTTCTCTCAGGCGCAGAGTGCCCGTTTGCCACATTTTGGTGGCGTCGACGTCCATTTCAACGGAATGATTGACTGTTTCATACAGGTTGTAAAAAGCAAGGGCGTCCTCTCACTGTGGAACGGCCTCACCGCCAACACAATAAAGGTACCGTTTCACTTATATATTATTATTATTATTATTATTTATATCTCAGTCATATTTCCCTCTCTATCAATCACATGGACTGCTCTACTTCATCTTGTGTTTGGAACTGAAATAACTGCTCATGCTCAGGAACATGAGTGACTTGATGACGTTGGGGGAGTTATGAACTACGTAAAAGGGAGAGTTAGGAAATGAGGGTGAGGGGGCATGGAAAGCAATGTTCAGTGTGTAATTCATATCATGAACATCACGAGCAAGGTGAATAAAGTCTGTGTCTGGAACAGCGTGCTCCACTCTCCGATTTCAGCTGCAAATAGCTGACGATAGCTGGATGCTGTTTTACAAACGTAAGGCCGTGTCATGAGCAGCTTTTTGTTTTATCAAACTGTCAACCTGAATGAAAATAAGTTGTAGACACACGTTTAGTAAACCAGACCACAACCTTCTCCGTGTGGATTTATGGTACATTTAATCACGTGAAGTGTGGGAAGACGCTCACCTCCATCTTATTCCCTCTCAGATTGTTCCCTACTTTGGCCTTCTCTTCACCTGCTTCGAGATGTGTAAGCAGATGTGCCTTTACCGAAACGGGTACATCGTCTCACCCCTGAGCTACAAACTGGCGCCGGGGGTCGACCAGAGCCTCGGGCCGTCCGAGCTGGAGGAGGCCAAGCGCTACTTGAGAAACAGGAACTTTGAGTCAGGGGGGTCGTCTTTGGGAAACCGCTGGTGAAACTCCACATGAGAAACACAGACTGCTGATCGCACTGAATGAGATACTTCAGAGGCTTGTGTCTAATAATTACATAACATTTCATAAAAGGTGTTAACATGCATTTACATTATGTCCAGTCAGTCTAACGGTCTACCTCTTTCAGAAGCATTAATTTATCTGACAATATTATTTGTTTATGAACTGTTCACTCACCCTTCATGTCTTTCCTTGACTGTTTTTAACCAAATATTATTATGTGCCTTCTTCTGCATTAACTATTTATTTCAGCGCTTATTTCAGTTATTTATACCAAATAGTGCCATATACTGTAGTTTATTTTAATAGGCTGCAAATGCTGTCTTGTGTGATAGATTATATTTTAATGTATAATGAATGTAAAACATATTGATGCTTCTTATGTTTGAGTAGGTTATGATCAATCATGTGAATGTGCTAACATGGATTGTGATAGAAGAAATGTGCTTAAAACATTAAAACACATTTTTTTTCATTTTTGAAGTGTTGTTTTGTAAGTTTTTGTAAGTCTTGATTATATATGGTAGATTATGTAAGGGATAATGCAGCTATAAAGAAATAACACACCGTACAACGCCGTGATTGACCAATCAGAATCGAGTATTCAACAAAGCCGTGTAATAAATATTTATAATATGGTTTAACCTTAAAGGTACAGTGTGTAGGATTTGGCAGCATCTAGTGGTGTGGTTGCAGATTGCAACCAACTGAGTACCCCTCCCCTCACTCCTCCATTTCCAAGACTGTGCAAACGTGAGCCGCTGAGTGCAAAACAGTGGTAACGCCGTTCACCTCGCTCAGAGACCATCCTTACCGCAATAACACTACTTTAGGAGCAACGGAAGTCAGACGGCGGCTGGAGGTACCACGGTTTTGTAAGCATGTTGGAGAACTACGGTGGCCTTCAGGTAGCGTAAAAACGTGAAAGGCTCTCTAGAGCCAGTGTTTGGTTTGTCCGCTCTGGGCTACTGTAGAAACATGGTGGACTCCATGAAGAGGACTTCTCCCTATGTAGATATATTTGTTTTACTATGTCTAAAATTATTGATAGATACATACAAATTGTGTATTTTACATTACTGTAATTATTTAATCTGATTTGCTGCCTCTTTTCAAGCACCTGGAGGGTTTTTAGGCAATTCTCCTTCACATCCCCTTGCAAATTATATATTGTATCTTTTTTATTTTTATATGTGTAAATAAACAAACAAGCAATATAAACAGCTCATTTTAAGCTAAAAAAAACCCCATGATTCTTATTTTAGATGATTATACACTAAAGTAAACATACTTATCATATTATATTCCATTTCTGCTAATAGATCCTGCTAATAGAAATGAAGCTACACAGTGCTCCTTTAAGGCAGATACAACTACCTATGCATTGCTGAGGCCTACTTTCCTCTGTTTAGGTTATTTTATTCTTCATTTTTTACATTTACTTCAGTGAATGACTAGTAAAAAATGCATCTTAATGTCTGCTACTCGTGTAACTTGTTTCCAATGAATACTCTTGTGTCTAATGATGATTTATGATAACAAGCAACTTGCAACTCTGATGAGAATTCAATCAGGCAGACCTTTTTATTGACACAAAAAGTACAATGAAGCAGTACAACTATAAAGAAATCAGTGTTTTACACTGTCGGTGTTTTCAAAGACCACAGTAGGCAACCATTCATGTTATTTGGGGGCAATTAGATTATAGAAATTCATATTTATGATATAATGAAGTTTGAAAATGGGTCAAATTTGACCTGAGGACAACAGCAGGGTTAATATGGTGGAATCAGTCAGCTGATTCAATCATGTCCTCCTCCATACTGTGGGAAACTGAGTGACAACCAAAGGACATTAACAGATGGGATGACCTTTATCCACCTTTACGCCTTCGGCTGCTTCAAACTGACATTTGACTCCACTTTGATCTAAAACTTTATAAAAGTTGTGTTGAGATGTGTTTCAATCAGTTTTGAGAATCTAGGACAACTTCTTATTATATAAGTAAGATAGTGGAACTCTTTGGTTTTGTTGTGTAGAGTTTTACTTGAGTGATGAGAGAGAGCACCAAATCTGAATCAAAGGACATCACTTAGCCCCGCCCACTTTATCTGCAGCCGACCAATCAGAAGCGAGAGTCGAAGTTCACAGCCTCTCTCCTCTTAAATCGGCTCTCTGAGAAGTTGTAGTCGGCCATTTCACCTCCACCGGCGACGAACCCATCCGACTGAGTGACGGGAAGGTGTCTGATAACATCTGAAGATGAGTGAGACGGCTATCTCCTTCGCTAAGGACTTCTTGGCCGGCGGTATCGCGGCTGCCATCTCCAAAACAGCTGTAGCTCCCATCGAGAGAGTCAAGCTTCTCCTGCAGGTCAGTGTCAAACCATCAGCTTTATCTCTCATAAAGTTGCTGCTGCTGTTTTAGATTTTGTCTGCTCGTGTATGCAACACAAAAACTGGTGTCAACTTTGCAGCATTTTCATGCAGTACTTTCTAAGGGATGTAATGATATATTGTGGGAAAGGATGTAAAGATGCTGCATTGATAAGAGTGTAAACACAGTGAATCAGAGCAGCTCTGTCACAGATTGCTGCAGGCACAGATGAGGAATGAGCATTAAACCCAGGAGGAAGCATCAGACCTGTTACATAATACACTGGCCAGCCAGCCAGCAAGCTGCAGTCTCCCCAAGCACTACGCAGTGTTATTTAAGCCAGACAGGACCATCTACAGTGACTATATGGTGTTTAAAAGTGCTCATCCTCCATGACAGGTCTTTAGTTTGGCTTGACAGCAAAGCAACCAAGGTCACAAGAAGATGTGCATGGCCATGGCGGCTCTCCACTGCTGCTTTGGGCCTGCAGGGCTGCAGGAGGAGGGGCCGGGAATTGTTGAATGGATGCCATCAGAGTTGTACTCTCATACTGCAAATGTCAGACAGACACATCATGGGAGTCATGATTAGACAAGTTAGAGGGTCAGGGTTAAGAAATATGTCACGCACTAAACCTGCCTTCTTCATTTTGTTATCTGATCTAATCTCTATTCGTATCTTTGCTTTAATTACAGGTACAACATGCCAGCAAACAGATCACAGTCGACAAGCAGTACAAGGGCATCATCGACTGCGTCGTCCGTATCCCCAAAGAGCAGGGCTTCCTCTCGTACTGGAGAGGGAACCTGGCCAACGTCATCCGATACTTCCCCACTCAGGCCCTCAACTTTGCTTTCAAGGACAAGTACAAGAAGATTTTCCTGGATGGCGTGGACAGGCACAAACAGTTCTGGAGATACTTTGCAGGTAACCTGGCGTCCGGCGGCGCCGCCGGTGCCACGTCGCTCTGTTTCGTCTACCCCCTCGACTTCGCCAGAACGCGTCTGGCCGCCGACGTCGGCAAAGCAGGAGGGGAGCGCGAGTTCAAAGGCCTGGCGGACTGCTTGAAGAAGATCACCAAGTCTGATGGCATCAAGGGGCTCTACCAGGGCTTCAACGTGTCCGTGCAGGGCATCATCATCTACAGAGCGGCTTACTTTGGCATCTACGACACGGCGAAGGGTGAGTTTTCATTATCAGGCGTTGCAAAGCTTGATGCATCTCGTTTCAGTGGACTTTAGTTAACCTTTCTGATTGACGTTTCTCTTACAGGCATGCTTCCAGACCCCAAGAACACGCACATCTTTATCAGCTGGATGATCGCTCAGTCTGTGACGGCGGTCGCTGGTCTCGTGTCCTACCCCTTCGACACCGTCCGCCGTCGTATGATGATGCAGTCTGGACGCAAAGGAGGTAACAAACGCAACAAAGTATAACTTCCTGTTTTTGCTGCTGTGTTAGTAGAATAAACGTGTGACGTCTCTTGTGATTCCCCCTCAGCCGACATCATGTACAGTGGCACCATCGACTGCTGGAGGAAGATCTTGCGTGACGAAGGCTCCAACGCCTTCTTCAAGGGAGCCTTGTCTAACGTGCTCAGAGGCATGGGCGGCGCCTTCGTGCTCGTCTTGTATGATGAGCTTAAGAAAGTCATCTAAGTTGTTGTTTGTTAATGTTGTGAAGTTAAGCTGTAACATATCTTGTACATTTGGAAGGACTTACACACTATATTTACAGGGACCAGCTAGTATTTTCTACTAGTTGTACTGAGGGAATCTGCTCTTCTCTTGGCCCATGCTCTTTTCTTCTTGTTTAGCCTTTCACCAGAATGTCATTCCCTGAACACAGGAACCTTGCCGAAAAAAGAGAAATAAATGCAACCTACTGAGTGAATCTCCTGCCGTGTTCTGTTATATAGTATCATGTATGAAGGGGTACCGTTACACACAGAGTGACCGAGAGTCCTGGCGGCTCAGTCGTGTTTTTGGCAGCCTCCTGTGTGTAAATGTAAGCTAAGAGCTGCAGACGTCTCCCAGGTTGTAGTTGGGTATGAGCCAAAATCAGCTGAGGAAGTTGACCTGCTGACAATATTTCCACCAAGGCATGCTTGCAGAAAAGTGATACGCAAGAAGTCAGGTAGTGTGTTTCACATATACTGATAGTTCAGCTGAATATTTGTGACTTCCTGCAGAATGGCAGCCTGGATTACCTGTGGCGAGGTGGATTAATCCAACCGTCTAAATATACTATCATCTCCTTCCAACTAGTGTGACTTCAACCTTGAGCTGTTTGACCATTCACCAGCATCACACACCTGTTCCAGTTATGCATTATCCCGGTCATGTGATCTATAGATCTCTTGTCGATTTTAACGTGTGTAAAAGCTTAACTCTAGCTACAGCAAAGAAGCAAAGGGCACCCAGGCAGATTTTAGGCTGGTGTTGATGTGTATTTTAAGGGGTGAATTCCCCCCGATACATGATCTTGCCAGCTATAAAGAAGCACATGATTGTAGCCCTCACAGGACAGGACATTGTGTACTTCTTGGCGTCTCTGACCAGGGTGTGTGCTGGTCATTCTGTAATACAGATTGTAATCTTTGTCCAAATACGGGACATTTAAACAGCTCTCCACACTTAGACTTTTCTCTATTTGACTTCTGAAGTGTCTACAGTGGTGCACATTTAAACTATTTGGACTCTGACACGTTGATATCTCAGTAATATACTGTCGCATTGTATTAAGAACTGCATGCTGACTGTGAGGTCACTTGGCAGCTTTGATCAGCCATTTTCATTGACCAATTAAAGAGCTGCTGCCCCCTGTTAACATTATCTATCTATTTCGACTTAAGAAAAAACGAAGACGCTGTTTCAATTATGAAGCTATTTGACATTCTCGTGGTCCCACATTCTTATTAGCAATGACTTTGAAAATGGCAGTACAGCCAAGCTCCGTGTCTGCTGCTGACTTTTAACATCACAGAAATGCAGTCACTGAAGCTGTAATTACTTTTATTGAAAGTGTGACTACATCTAAAATATTAGTCCAGCTTTGGACCGTTATTCACTCTTGCAGTTCATCAAAAGTTTAATTAGGTCTTGTATTTTCTCCTACGTGACTTCTTCACTTATGGATCATATGAAATGTCCAAAAAGGAGCTCAAACATGTGAATGTTTTTTACTGTACTTAGTCAGATTTTTATAATACGAGTAAAATGACAGAAACTTCTGAAGCAGATATCTTAAAAAGCACACAAGTATGTCGACACAATCTCTGTTAATGTGTCTTGGACACTTAACCCAGACTGATCTTGAATGGAGGACATAGCTTAATTTTAGCAACACTATCAGATTACATGATTTACGCAGCTGGGCGTAGTCTAATCTGCTTTCAGTGATTCAGAAAGTCTCGGACGTAAGCGCTAACCCGGGGAAATCGGTTTGTTTTGACCGCTCCATCCCCAAAAGTCCCTCTCAGCAGGTAGCACAGCCTCTTTCTGCAGCTGCTCCATTACAACTCTAGCAAGGATTAGTAAATCAGAAGCAACAGGGATCACAGCCATTTACACTCTGTCTGTCTGTCTGTCTGTCTGTTTGTCTGTCTGTCTGTCTGTCTGTTTGTCTGTTTGTCTGTCTGTCTGTGTGGCTTTAGATATGCTGCCTCCTCGAGGTCAAGTCAGGGTGACAAGTCAGACAAGTGTCATCTGCACATTTCACTTTCTACTAGGCTGCAATGATCCTAAATATGCACTTGAATTCATTCATATTTCTCAGTATTTATGTAGAGACAGCTCATGTTCTGTTTATGTTTTGAGCCTCAAGATCTTCCTGCAGATTGTGACTTCATAATTTTAAAGGGGACATATCAGTGCTTGTGCACATACATTTAGGTTATCTGGAGTACCTTCCAACCCACAAGCTGTGAAATAAGACAACCCAGTCAGGTTTTTGTGGGCTGTCTAGAGCAGAAAACGTGTGATTCAACAAGTCATTCAGATTTGGCTCCCCTTCCTATGTCACATGCAGCCTCATTAGAATATATCTCCCACAGCTTGAGAACTACCTTTACAAAGGTGCACCATATTTTTCTCACAAGCAGACTGGGCTTTTTAAAGAGACAGGCTCTAAAACGGAGCGTTCAGGTCAGACGGACAGTATGAGATAATGCTTTTTTGAACATTAAAGCATGTAAACATGTTCTAGTAGAAACCCAAAATACAAGTGTGAACCTGAAAATGAGCACGATATGTCTCCTTTAAAATGTATAAATGAGTCTGCATCTCCCCATGAAGATAGATAACTACAGACCAAACCAAAAAGTGTGACCCATACGGATTGACAAGGGCACAAAGATCGAGGTCCGGAGAGTTTTATATTTAAATGAACATGGTGAAAAACAGTTTAGTAAACGTTTCAGCTGCTGCTGCAAGTATTTCAATAACATTAAATGTCCCAATATTGCAAACAGAAACACCCGCTGTTGTGTTTGAGGTGTTGTGGCTGCGTTGGAGAGGAGGTATTCAGATCTTTTACCTAGATGTTTACTTAAAAGAAGCACACTAGAAAGCTCTGTTTCAAGTTCTGCATTCAAAATTTGACTTAACTAAACGTATGGAATTATTAGTAAGAAAACATTCTTTAAGTATCAGAAGTAAAAGTGCTCATAAGGCAGTAGATGGTCAATATGCTACCGGACATATATTATATTATCTGCTTATTGTTACTATAACATTTATATTGATATTGTAGCCAATGGATGTGGAGCTAATTCTACTGTACTTTATGTTACCTTGGTGATTAACCCTTAAATTACAATATATCATTTTAGAAACACATTATAGGTTCTCTATGTAAAATGTGTATGAATGAGAAATACATAATAAAGTATTTGCCTCTGAAATGTAGTGGAGTAGAAAGTAGCTTAAAATGGATATACAAGTACATCAAAATTGTACTTAAGTATACTACTTGAGTAAATGTACTCAGTTACTTCCAACAACTGGAAGTGAAAGTAGCACTACCACAATAAAAAACAAATATAAAAAAGAGTAAAAGTATTTTTAAAAGTACATACCGGTAAGTATTACTAGTGAAATGTACTTAAAGTATCAAATGTAAAATTAAATATTAATTTTATGCAATTATATTATTAGATTACTACTAATGCATTAATTTGTATGTAAACCTCATAACCTCATCATATGTTTGATAGGTAACATCTCAATTTGTTAGTAACTAACTGTCAAAATAATGTAGTGAAGTATATTTCCCTCTAGATGTAGTGAAATAGTACTCAAGTAAAGTACCTCAACTATTTGACTTCAGTACAGTACTTGAGTAAATGTACTTAGTTACAGTCCATCACTCTTAAAAGGGGCTTGATAGTCAGTGTGTGTATCTACATGGAGGTGTACGGCTCAGTGGAGCTTCAGCCCTTCACATTAAAAGCCTTCTGCCGGGCAGCGTGTTGCATAATTTCAGCTGTTAGACTGAATTACGTCATAAATCCAGCCGGTCGTGACCTCAGTGATTTCCACTCATGAGGATAAACCACACAGTTAGATGAGTAATCTGTGCAGTTTAAAGGCAGTTTTTATCGTCAGGCAGCAACATGAAGCCTTTTAGAAGGTGTTTGTTACACGTTAAACAGAGTATGAGCTGACTGTATCGTAGCTTTATTAGTATATGATACATATACGATATGATATATGAATATTGTATCAAGTAATTGTTGATCTATTTCTACCGTTTATTTATTGTCATTCTCCTCCTTTACAGACATGCAGTTGGCTTTGCTGCCCTGTTGAATTTACCCTCAACGGTATCTTCCTTATCTTCCTGTGTGTTAGTTTTGATTGATAGAATTAGATCGATGATACTCGGATCAAACTCTATTTGTATTCCTTGTAAAGATCAGAAGCTGTTTGGTCTTCAGTTGTGCTCTGTGTTTAGTTGAAGAGCAGCATTAGCTCCACCTTGTGGCATTCAACCGTCTACTGCTACCTTGAATCTGAATCAGGTTTTCACATACTGGGCATCCGTGCCAGATCAGACTTTAAGGTGCTTCTGATGACCTACAAAATTGTAACTGGGCGCGCCTCATACCAGTCTAATCTTCTTAAACCTTATGCTCCAATCAGGACTGTCGTCTCTCAGAATACAGGGCTCCTGTCTGTCCCCAGAGTTGAAAACTAGTCAGCAACCTATCATGCCTCCTTCCTCTGGAATAACCTCCCTATGGACATCCGACAGTCTGATTCTGTAGAGGCCTTTAAATCCAGACTCATAACTCATCTTTTCACCTTAAAGCTGCAGTAGGTAGACTTGGAGCAAATACGATTAAAAAAACTATTTTTATAAAATAAATCTTTATCCTGACAGTAGTGCATGAGACAGGTAATCTGAAACAAATCATGTGCCTCTGTGTCCTCCGGTGTCTTCCGGTGCTCCTAACGGCATCTGCAAGCTGTCAATCACTCTCCAACTCCGATCAAACGCTCAAACTAGGCAGCGTTGATCAAATATGAATCAATAATCTGTTGCTGTAATGCCTATTTCTCACCTCAAATGTTTTCAGAAACATCTTCTAGTGTACTGTTTAGCTGTGAAATGAGAAAGGCTGTGACTGAGATCTGAGATCAGCTGAGGAAATACCAAGTTGCTTATTCTTTCATTATCTGGCTGGTGGGCAGGAATTTTTCATCAAAATGAGCTCAGAATGAAAATCTGTTGTTTCGAGGCCAATTCTCATGGGGAATCAAATCAAACTATGTTGTCTTTCATATGTATCCAGTTTTCCACGTAGAAATATGTTGTTTTTTTTAAGGAAATGGTATCTTGGTCATATCTATCCAGTCTTGAAGGAAGGTTTCTTGTGGAGAAACACGTTTCTGGGAGGTTTCGGAAGACTAGTTTTTCATCAAAATGAGCTCAGAAGGAAAATCTACTTTTTATTTATACTTTTTTGCCAATTCTTATGAGAAATCTAATCAAACTATGTTGCCTTGCATATTCATTTAATGTTTCCTATGTGTTCCTGGGAGGTTTTGGGAGGAACTGACAGTTTAAATCCGCTGCTTTTCAGTAACCTTTGTTGTTTGTGTCCCACAAGCACCGCTGTGTTCCTTTCTGTGTCTCTCTCCCTCTGTGTGTTTGTTTGTTCTGCTGTCTGTGTGAATAACGCGCTTCAGCTTTGCTTCTTGTGTGTATTTGTGTAGCCTGTCCTCTCTCTAGGTTACATGGTGGAGAGGAGGTTGTCTGGCTTAGGCTCCATCTGTTTGGAGACACCTGAAGCTGCTCGACATCCTGGGAGAGGGATTCCCCCTCAGTTGCTTTTCTTGAGGTTTCTTCCATTTTCCCCCCCTCTGTTAAAGGGGGTTTTGTTTGGGGAGCTTTTCCTTATCTGAAGCGAGGGTTAAAATACAGATGGTGTTGTATTCTGTATAGATTGTAAAGCCCCCCGAGGCAAATTGTCTTGACATGCAAGGAATTTGCTTTGGTGCATAACAATAAGCATAGCAAGAGAAAAGAAACAACTACTACAAACGTCAAGAATCATAAATAGAAAATAGAAAAAAATATTACTAGTGGATAATGGCTGATGAATGAATAATTCAATCTGATAATAAAACGTAACAAGTAAATCTGGTTTGATGCCAGTTCTCAGTTATTTACTGTAAAAAATAAAGATGTTAGTTGTGAGTTATGAGTCATAATGGAAGAAGGAAAACGTCTATGTACCCCTTAACAGTCAATCTCTGTAAACAACAGTGGTGGAAAGTACATTTACTCAGGTATTGTACTTTACTTTAGTATTTCAATTTGTTTCCATTTTACTTTTTCTGCTCCACTACAGTTTAACAACTATAGTTACTTTTCAGATTAAGACATTACATTGAAAAACATTGATATGCTTTTAAAATACAAATAGTAATTATTAATTGATATTAATTTTAAATATGAAACCAATGGCTCCCAACCTTTTTGGCTTGAGACTTTTCTTTTTTTTTTTTTTTTTACAAAAAAGCCTTTTTGAGGCCCAAATATTATATATTTTTATTTATGTATATTCATATCATATATATATATATATATATGAATATAAATATAACATAATAATATGTAAATAATAGAAAATAATATAACATAATATAACATAACATAATAACATACAGTACATAGATGCTCCTTAACCAGCTACAACAGTAGGCTACTTACACATTGCTGCATAAGTATATATAAAATAAAATAAAATAAAATAAAATAAAACAAAATAAAATAAAATAAAATAAAATAAAATAAAATAAAAGAATGTAATAACATTAATCGACACTCATTCACCAGCTACAACAGTAGGTTACTTATACATTGTTGCGTCAGTATCTATAATATAATATAATATAATGTAATGTAATATAATATGTTATAATATAATATACTATAATATAATATAATATAATATAATTAAATAAAATCAAATATAATATAATATAATATATAATATAATATAATAAAATAAAATATAATATAATATAATATAATATAATACAATAAAATACAATATACTAAACTAAACTATAATATAATATATTATAATATAATGTCACAAGGGCTATTTTACTGCAGACATTACTTGTACTTGTAACCCTTTCAGTAGCTAGCCTCCTATACAGAGTACAGTATAGGCCTATAGGTAGATGGAGATGTCTGCTGTGTGTCAGGTAAAGCTGTGACCTGTAGACTGCCTGTAGATGGCATCCTGTTATAATCAAGGCACGAGGGGGTTTCCTGCAGCCAATCACAGATCCGCTTCAACACGTCTAATAAAGTTCGCTCTTTTTTTTCCCTCATCTTGTTTCAAGGAAACATCGAGTTGTTCTTGATGCTGAAGATGTGGTTGAACCAACACCAACCAGATCCGGCTCTGTGCAGCACACAGCAGCTCAAAGTGAGAGACCCGAGCAGAAAGAGCCTGTTGTTGTAAAGGAAGGAAGAAGAGAAAGAAGATGTATCTATGGCGCTTTTCCATCGCCATAACTCTCGGCTTGGTGTGGTATTTTTCAGACTGCGGTCGCACAGTCACTCAGTACTTTCTGTGCTTTCTCTTTTGTTTTTATACTCCTCTGTTATTCGGAAACAGTGGACGAGAGAGCAGCACTCAAACTGATGAAGAAACAAAGGAAAAAACACTCCAGGTATTTAACAAATTGTCTTTTTATTGCAGGGGAGAGTTGCTTTTATGAGCACTGTTGCATGAGTTATGTTTTAATAAGTTAAATATGAAACATGTGAGCGTTTGTTTGTTTCTTTATTTAGATCCCCATTAGCTTTTGCATAGCAGCAGCTCTTCTTCCTCATAGGGTCCACATAGTTTACATGATGGCAATACAAAAATACACATTCACACCGCTCATCATACATTAACATAACACAACTGTAAATAAAACAATAACAACTAACACAGTTTAAATAACAAAACCACAAAGAAAATAGAAAATAGAAAGGCTCCAACTGAATCTATCATGATCTAACAGATACATATCATCATTTAACACCCTTACACACCCAAGAATACTTATTAATAACTAAAGTTTCCTCTTAAGTAATGCTCTTTTAGTGTTTTTTTAAAAACCATACATAGTATTTTGTTGTGTAATATGATTTGGGAGTGACTTCCATCCCTGCATTGCTCTGTATATTGCTGTACTTTGACCTGATTTGGTGTTGGATCTTGGTAAAGTAAAACAACCTGCAGCAGCATGCCTTGTGGAATAGTTGTGTGTATCTGTACTAAAAATAAATGGAGTCTTTGTTGTTATGACATTCTTAATGAAAGCCATTAATGAACACAGCAGTCTATTTCTCACTTCAAACCAAGAGAGACATTTATGCATTTTAATTACATTTGTTCTCCACCCACAAGAAAGAGCTACACGTGCCGCTTTATTCTGGACCATTTGCATTTTCTTATATTGCCTAATAAGTATTGGACCAAACTACTGAGCAATAATCCAGATGAGATAAAACCAAAGCTTGAATTACTTGTTTAATTGTGAGATGCATTATTAGATCATATGGTGCAGTTTAAACACCCTTATCTGCTTTAATAAGTGAGATAAGTCTGTTAGTATTAGGATAATAGGATTGTTAAGGGTATATACTGTATATAGGCCAATACCTTTTGTCAAAGTGTAAGTCAGTAATCTAACTTGTTCGCTGTGTTTACATGCCAGGTTACACAAATATGGACTGTAAAAGTAGTCAGATATTGAAGTATTGTCATTCATAGCCTGAGGCGCATTTTTGCCCTGAATAGCTTGTTTCACTTCACATAGCTGAGTGTCACCTCGAGGTCAGCACTTATTGATGTTACAGTTTTTAACTATGCTCTTAATCTGATCAATCCCTGGTGCTTGACTAAACAGTTTTGTGTTTTCCAGGAGACTATTAAGGGACAGCTGTTTGATGACTTCACAGATGGAGAAAGCAGCCAGCAGTGTGAACCTCTGGAGTCTCGGTATCCACATGTAAAGACGTCTCTACAGCAAGGTGAGGCATGTCCCACACGGGAGAGAAAATGTGTAAACACACATCTGTCTTTACAGCCAGAAACATCTCATGAAGATGTGAGCGAATGTTGGAAAAATCAAGGTTCTGCTCTTGACTTCAGGGTGGGTTTGTCAGCAAATTTGACGTTTGTTTTGACTTGACACAGTGTAGAAAAGGACAGTTTCGCATAGACACAGCTGCAGCTGGGTCTCATGTTACATGAGGCGAGGAGGGGCTTTAAGGGGAGGAAGAAAAGGATGAAAAACACACTCTCACAATAGATAGCTCGCATATGGCTGCGATGTGTTAAACAGGAAGTAAGATACGTGGTTATCGTGCCTCATTAGCAGCTTCGTGTCTGTTTTGTGCAGCGTTTGTTAAATTGGTTTGTGTTCGGCACAGCTCTGAGCTCAGTTTCTTTGAGAGGAAGAGTGGCTTCAAACATGTGTTTCATGTCATCTGCAGTCAGATTTCTCAATGCTTATGTCAGACCTAGAAAGCCACTGAAAAACTGTGGATTTGAGAAGGTAAAATAAACTTTTTGCAATGATTTGGCCTTGAAAGCACTTTGTTTTTTCAGTCCTAAATATAGCACTCGTATTCAAATGCATGTTTCCCCTCTGGAGTCCGGGTTGATTATATGGTTCATTTTTTGCCAACTATGCATTCCTCTTTTTGTCTTTGCACCTTTTAAACTGTCCTTACCCCACATACATGATATTATTTTATTCAGCACAATCTCAGCTATAAGTCAGACTCCTCATTTTGTCAATTTAACAGTTTACAAACAAACAGTAACAAACAAGTTTAAAGCTGCCAGGAACCCCAAATATGTGAAAAATGACGCAGGCTCCTATAGAAATGTAAAACAATGTAAAGTGGTCGTGCATTTTTTGCGATATACTGAGTATTGCGATAAGATATATTGCGATATATCAGCCCAGTCGCACAGCAGATTGTGAAATAGGCACGAAATCAATTTGTATGTAATCCACATAATTATGAACCGAGAAGTATAAAGAGTGGCGAACGCCGCGTAGGGAGGAGGTGGAGGTGGAGGTGGATGGGTGGGTCAAAAAACACAGGACTTTCACCGAGGAGACTGCTGTTCATGTCCCGTGTGACGTAACTTCTGTACTTAAGTTAGGGCACTTTCAGTGTTATTTAGACCCAAACCGCAATTTTTTTCCTAGACCTAAGTAAGTAGTTTTATTTTGAAAAGATGGGAGCGGAAATTGACACGTGCGTCACGTGTCACTGGACATTCGTTGGAAAAAGCATGAAAAATACGTTGTTGAATGTCATGCTGAGCGTCACGGAAAAAAAGGTAAATTCGCCTCTATGTACACAAATCAAATAGATTACATTTAGTGACTATTTCATAAACTGCCGTGAGACTGTGTTGAATATATTTAGATTTATTACCTTTTTTCAGCTGCAAAGTATGCAGTTTGTCAACATCTGTTTCATGTAATAAGATACAGTTTTCCCTCTGTTCATCTCAGAGTTTTCATTCACATATC
>CAKAOI010047390.1:44502-83190 GCA_916701655.1 Sebastiscus albofasciatus
TTGTTTTTTTTACATTACAGCATGTAAACATGTTCTAGTAGAAACACAAAATACAAGTATGAACCTGAAAATGAGCACGATATGGGACCTTTAAAAGGATATTTTGTGTGTATAGCACAATTTAGCTTCATCTGTATTTCACCATATCTTTGCAATGTGAATAATTAAAAGAAGTTTAACCACTTTTCAATCAACAACAGGATATATATCTTTATATCTTTATCATCTGATGTAACTACATCAGATGATAAAGATATCATCTTTGTGTGTCCATCTGTGATTATTTATTTATGTTTATTTGCTTTCTTACTGGAAACAGGTATAAACTGCTAGCCTGGCTCTATCTAAAGGTAATATAATATACCTACCAGCTTACCTGGTCCAGATGTCCAGGACAAGAACTTTGAATCCTCTACCAGACCCTCTAACTGTTAAAACTACAAGTTGTGACGTCGACCGTTGGAGCCTCCAGAAAGTTACCAGTCCGCTCCAAGAAATAGTCCGACCCCAAACAATGCTGCTCCAGCTTCTCACTGTGAATATTAGCTGATTTATTTGTCTTATTATAAGATAGTAAATTGAATATGTTTATGAGGTGTTTTCAATCATTAAAATGACTTGATTTGTGTGAATAACAATCCAAAAAAATGTACAATAATATAATAATAATGTAAAAGAAGAAAGACAGCAACTTGAATCAAATTTGTTTTGGCCTTTTATTTGATGAATTACTTAAAAAATGTTGATTATTTTTCTGTTCATCAACTAATTGTTAAATAATAATAATAATTTCAGCAATTTGTGCACATTATCTTGGACTCTGGAAAACTGGGATTTTAATTCTGACTTTATTTATTCAAGAAAATAATCTGTATGTATATTAAGCAAAAACGTTGCAAAAAAAGTAAAATTTACAATAATATAAAAGAGGAAATACAGCAACTCCTCACATTTTATAAACTTAAATCAAATTTTTTTTGGCCTTTAATTTGATAAATTACTTAAAAAATGTTGAGTTCATAAAATAATCATTAAATAATAATAATTTCAGCAATTTGTGCACATTATCTTGGACTCCAGAAAACTGTGATTTTAATTCTGACTTTCTTTATTTATTCAAGAATAATAATCTGTATGTATATTTAAGCAAAAACAGTTGCAGCCCTGGTGATAAACTGCTCCCACATGGTGGACTAATCTTAGCAGAGAAGTGAGCTTCCCACAGTCTTTTTTCCCAGCCTTTAAATTGGCTTGTGTCTCTGACCCCATCACTTCCTGTGTTTCCCTTCCCACAATTCCCAGTACCCCTCCCCTCCCAGTTTCAGCTCCAACACTGCAGCTCTCTCTGCTGAAGACATGCGTCTGTTTGGTGGCTATGAAAGAGCCTTTCACCTCAGCCATACTGTAGATATTACCAATGCACAGCTTCTTCCTCCGACTGGATCCCAGCCATGTCCCCGGAGACACTCTATATTTTCTGTTGGCTGAATTTTTCCCCCTCCGTCCATGAAAAGGCTCCTTATGTGACTAACTGCAGCAGCTTGTGTCCAGTGTCCGTTAAGTGGCACTGAATGGAGATTGTTGTAGGAAACTCTAAATACTGACAAAATGAGACACTCAGGACCTGATGGTGTGATGCTCATTCTGGGACTGATTGTTTATTCACACTTGTTTATGATCCTGGGAACCTCTAACAACGCAAAGCCACATAAGGAGCAATACCACAATTTGAAAACACAGACAAAGAAATGTCTGGGAAATTATAATGGGCATTTTTTTATCTACTTTGTGGTATTTTATAGACAAAGAATGAAATAAAATTAAATTGACAGATTAATTGACAATGAGAGTAATCAATAGTTGCAGCCCTAAGATTCTTTATGGTTATTTTGTCACTTCAACCCCGCTTTGTGGCTAAGCTTAAAGGTCCCATATTATGAAAAGTGAGATTTTCATGGTCTTTTATATTATAAAGCAGGTTTAAGTGCTTTATAAATACTGTTAAACTATCAAAACGCTCAATATACGGAGAATACACACACAGAAATTCAGAAATTGTGCTTTTTAAACAAACCGTTAGGATCTCTGTCCATTTGTGATGTCACAAATATACAATATTTAGACCATTACACGATTTTAAATGTAAACATTCTAAAACGTGTCAGAGTTTATTTCCTGTTGAAGTGGATGTAAATAATATCAGCTGACAGGAACATAGACCCACACTGTTGCCTAGCAATGCAATGCAATGCACTAAAACGGAGCGTTTCAGACAGAGGGTAAAATAAAGGTATATTCAGGCAGACAGTATGAGGAAAATAGTTTTTTTTTTTTAACATTACAGCATGTAAACATGTTCTAGTAGAAACACAAACTACACGTATGAACCAGAAAATGAGCACGATATGGGACCTTTAAAGTTACCACATCAATACTTTTATACATATATATATATATGGTCAGAAATTGAAATAAAATATTTAACATTTCTACAGTCCATTCTAGGGCTGACCTGAATGCCTTGAAGCTTCGACCGTTGCCATGGTAATCAACCTCCAAATCAGTATTGCAATGCTTCGTTTTAAATTAGTTTTTTATAGAAGTATATAATAATGTAGAAATCCCAAAATATCTCATGAAACAAGGAAAAATCCCACATTATTCATATTCAACATCAACTACTACTAGTCACTCTCAGACGGATATCTATTTGTTTTGTGTAGAGGTGTGTTTGTGTACAGTAATGTGGCAGCAGCACCAAAACGGGTGAGACAGAGCCAGACAGAAGAACATGTCAACCCGCCGCGCCGCAAAGCTTCAAATACCTTAGAATATTTCTCACCGAAGCTTATAGTGGTATTCGGGACAGCCCCTAGTCAGTTCATATGCAGATCTCAACAATCACACTCGCAGAATTGCCCTGAATCAAAGAAAGATTTATTGAAAATGAAAAGACAAAATACTCCAAAGCTCTTGGGAACAGTACAAAAGTTTTCAGCTTCAGATTAAACAAAAAAAAGTCCTACAGTTCTGTTTTAGTACATGCAGTATGTACAATCAAAAGTGGGACGAAGCAGCACAGTGAGATTCACAAAACTAGTTCTGCTAGTCTGCGCGTCAATTCCTCTTAAAAATTACATCGTTGCCTTTGACAAAATGTTGCGTCACAAATCTTTTTAGGGTTTCTCTTCACTTTTTCATGTTCAGCTTGTTGTTTGCGAGAGGATTCACTGCAACTGTTGTATTAAAAAAAGAACTATATTCAGTTTTCCCTTCCCCCAGATGTTAAGATTACGATAATTTAGGTCCTTATAATTCTATACATGTATTAGCCTTTTGTGAGCCCATTTTTTTATTAAAAGTCTAAACAAAAGGTAGCCACTTACCTAAATTGATGAGGCAGAAAATCTACGTTTAAAGCAAAATCAGGGGATTTTGGTGCCAAATTCTTTACAATTTCTTTTGAACTGAAAACACCCACAATCAATGAGAATATACTGTAACACACACGTAAAAATGTCTCCCCCCCCACCCCAACTAATGAGAAATACAGGTGAAGTGGCACTACATGAAAAAGCTCAGATTATATGAGTGACAAACATCAATCGGTCGGGGGGGGGGGGTTCATCGAACTTTTTCCATGTCTGATAATTTGACGATCGTGAGCCCTGAGCCCGCTGCTGATTGGTCCCGAGGAGCGAGGTATGAATCAAACGCTTTCATGCAGTAACATCGAAGATTTATCACATCCCCAAAAAACAAACAGAAAAACGAGAAGATGGAAATCATCTAATGCCTTTCTACACTGAAACAGGTACACGGCTGTACCTCTCGTAGCCGGGGGCTGTACCGTCAAACAGATGTATTGTTATTTATTTTCTAAGGCACAAATTCATTTCCTATTTTGTCATATTTTCAGAGAATATTCATCTTTGCTGCCTCAGTATTTTCTCCCTTAAAACGATACGATTAAGTCGACCAGCTGTAAAACAAAAACTCACCTTTACATAAAAAAGACCACTCTGAAATGAAGCTAACCTCACATACAAAACGTAACCGAGTGCTGCTCTTCATTCAAGTCACTTCTTTCTTCACTTTAACTGTGAGAAGGCTCAAACTCACTTTTGATTTTTAACCATTAAATGGGATGACGTGGAGAATAAAGCAGAATAACCCCCTTCTTCATCATCATCGATGGAACCGTTCTGACGAATGTGTAAGATGGTGATGGCGATGGGAGTGAGTGGCTCTACTGCTTCTGGGCGGAGACGTCGCCGGCGCTCTTGGGTTCTTTGCGCTCTACTTCGATGTTGTCGTCTCCCATCTGCCCCTCCTGTCCTCCCTGGAACATGTCGTGGGTCCACTTCGGGCTGCTGCCCCCCTTGCGATAGACGAAGCGTCCGCGGCGAGGCGGGAAGGAACCCCGGCCTCTTCCGCGGTTGTCTATCCAGGTTTTCTCGCCATCGCGGTCGTCATGCTGGAAGGGGAACACAGACAACGTTAAAGGTCAAGTCAGAGGTCAGAAGGATCAGGGTGCTGGTTTTTCCCCAAACCCACCAAACTCAACTCTGGACTGACTTGAAAGTTCTTCTTCTTCTTCTTCGTCTTCATGTTTATCAAAACACTGCAAACATGCTTCAAATGTTTAAATAAATATCAAGACATTTTAGCCAAGAGTACAGCCGCTACTGTATAAAATAATCATCAGATACAGAACTACACTACAGTTCACGAAAGCGTTTTATATTCGCAACAATTGGCCACAGGAAGGAAAAAATCATCTGTTTCCTTATGGCGATTGGAAGCAGAAATTAAATATAGTTTGGTTTAGACAAGAAGTGGGTTCTATGTTCTAGTGCTGCTTATGTACGTTTCAAAAGTTAAAACTTGAAATGTCAATAAAGTAGAGCTGTCAAAATTAATTTTAACGCCACTAATTTCTTTACTGACACACTGACAGCTGTTGTTGCCTGTTGGGCTTCACTTTGCCATGTTATGATGTGAGCATATTTCTTTACGCTAAATGCAGTACCTGTGAGGGTTTCTGGACAATATCTGTCATTGTTTTGTGTTAATTGATTTCCAATAATAAATATACACATACATTTCCACTCCCATGTTGATAAGAGTATTAAATACTTGACAAATCTCCCGTTAAGGTGCATTTTGAACAGATAAAAAAAATGTGTGATTTATTTGCAATAATCACGATTAACTAGAAACAATTATGCGATTAATCATGATTAAATATTCTAATTGATTGGACAGCCCTAAAAAAAACGTCAGTAAAGTCTAAGTTATAGGCGCCTTAGCAGCTGAATATATTATTTCGTCCCTGCCTCTATAATGTCAAAATAATCTTTAAAGACATTGATAAATTCTTGGTTCTTCAAATTCCAACATTTAGGGAAAATGTCCGGTCCCGATATTTCTTATTATCCAAAAACAATAAACATGAGACCTACCTTGGTTTGGAAACACAGACACACATCAATTAAAGTCAAAATATAATAAGTCTTTGTGTGGGAAGGGTTAAGCCCTCAAACACTAGGTTGACAGGCTTGTTTTGCAGCAGACATTTTGACTTGTCATACTAGGAAAAGCACAAGTTAAATTACATTACATTAACATTAACAATGGCTCTTTTCTGTTTCAGTGTCCCAGTAAGCCAGCGTGTACAAAACCAGGATGCTGAAACAGGAGCAGCTAAATTAAATCATTCAACAATATTATTTGTACTGTGACATGTCAAAATGTCTCCAGAGAAAAAGACTCCATGTGTGCCACTAAATCAATTAGTAGCTCCAGAGGCTCACCAGGTAATACTTCCTGCTCTTGGGAGTGTATTCAGGGTCCCACTCCTCCTCCGGAGGGCGCACTGCAGGATTCATATTGGCAGGGTTTCCATTGCTGTTGTTGCCGCCACCGCCACCGCCGCCTCCGCCGCCTGGATAATTCCCCCTGCTCCACCCTCTCCCTCTGACTCTGGGGAACTGAAACCAAAAACAACAAGGTGGATTTAAAGTTGCAGTCAAGGGGACAAACAATAAAATGGATTATTATATTTTAGATTTTGTGGTCCGAGGGGATGATGAGAACGACAGAACACACAAATAAGAAGCCATACTGATGGAAATCAGGCATTTTGTTTAGTGATGAGGTGAAGTTCCACTGAGTTACGCTACATTACCTTAATAAAAAGTGCATGGAATATGTATGATAGAGAGTCATCATCATTATCATCATCATCCACATTATGTTCCTTATCATTAGGAGGAAGGAACAGAGCAGAGAAGCGTAGTCTACTGTGATGCCATTAGGACAAAAAATTGCAAGAAGATGAGATGTCAGTACCTCAAGTGACAAAACACACTAATACAGCAGCAGAAGAGATGAAACCAAGCACAGACGGGAACTTACAAATCCACGCGCTCGGCCTCTCTCCGCGTTGTGGCCCTCATAGTGGCCCCCCCTGTCTCCGGGCCCACTGTAGTCCCGCGGAGGATAACGTGGGTGACCGTAGCCCTCCTCCGAGTGCTCCATCCCCTCTCCTCCCATGAACTCTTTACCTCTGAAAGGTGGAGGATAAGGGGATGGAGAGGATGAGGAGGAAGAGGAGGATGGAGAGCGATCCCGTTTCTTCTTACCCTTCCTGTGAGCACAAACATAAAAAAAAAAGGTTGGATGTGAGTGTCGTAAAAAATGAGCTTTAAAAGATGTTGTCAAAACTGTTTGATGGTATAATGTGCAGGTTGTGGAAGGTTTGTAGAGTGGTTACTATGGTTACTATGGTTACAGGAGACACGACTAATGCTTTCACCTCTTCCTCCTTCACAAAAACAAACACAATGCCCTACTTTTTGGTGTCTCATACATTAAATATGCATGTCTCTTCTCACATTACATTTTTGCACAAGCCCATCCACCAATATTCAACCTAAGCTTGAATCTGAAAACGGGCGGCCAAAGATAAAAGGAAAATGGAGAAAAATAGCTTCTAGCAGTGCTTCGATATTAAAAAACAAAACACCTAAAAGAAAGGCACACCTAAAAAAACCATCAGTTTAAGTGTACGCTATATTTAGAATATTTTCACTGCTTTACCTTGCCGTCAGACAGCCCTTTACGACGGGGAACTGAAGTCGTTTTATCCATCTATGCTTTCACCAAAGCAACCAGACTCCATAGAAAAAACCTGTAATTTTACCTCACAGAACACAGGGGTGGGTTGTTGGTCTACCGCTGCCACGATCGGTTAGTTTGTTTGTGTTATTGTGTGACTTTGGTTAGTTTGGATTCACCAAAGTCTCACAACAACAACCCCCTGTGTTCTGAGAGGTAAAATTACTGTTATTTTCGCATGGAGTCTGGTTGCTTTGGCGAGAGCGTAGATAAAAGCTTCAGATTCCCATTGGAAACATACTGTATTATCTCACGGCAAGGTAAAACAGCGAAAATACTCTAAATATAGAGTACACTTAAACTAATACGGATTTGTTTTAGGTGGGCCTTTCTTTTAGGAGGCTAAAATATGCTTTGCTGCCAGTCCCGTCCACAGCAGTACACTGCTTTGCTTCTGTGCGGTAACAAGTCGGTTTCTCCAAACTGGGGGCGTGCCGACCGTCATCTACTGCAGGTAATACACTGACTATGGATAAGTACCTCATACAACCCCACTTCAAAAACACCCAAACTGTCCCTTTAAGCTTTCATATTCTTCATACTATGAACAACTACACATTATACAGATGTATTTTACATATTTTTATATTGTAAAATTTCTACTTTATATTCATGATTCTAGTGTTTTGCATTACTACTGTGTTTATTGTGACCGTTATGCTTCAAAAAAACAAGTTAAATTCCTTGCATGTGAACGCCTACTTGTCAATAAACCGATCGCTGACTCTGATTCTCTAAGTTTCCCATCGTTGAACCACAAGAACGCTTTCATTTTGAAGTTGATTACAGGAAACGCAGTGGTATTTGTCATCCATCTTAGCGACTGACTGCTATCTTTCAATAAATGTAATCTATTAACTGTAGCAAGTGATGGGCACAAAGCCAACTTTGTGCTGACGTACGTGCGGTAGGGTGGTAAAATTATATTATGTGTGGGCGAAAAAAGAAGAAGGAAGTGGTAATTTGTTATCTTACTCTGCTGCTGTAAAGGAACACGGCAATATATATTCGTAGTAACAACAGGAACCACTCCTCTAAACATTGTGTTACCATGTTGCTGATCTGAAGACCTCTCTAGGGCGGAAAAAACGGAGACAACATATTGAACGTACTTGGATTTCTTGTGGTGTTTCCCAGATTTCTCAGAGGACTTCTCTCTGCTCGGTCCTCGGGAGCCTCCGGGGCTCCTGCCTCCTTCACGCTTGTACTCCTTCCCAGCAAACCTCTTACGTCTTTCAATATCCAGACGGAGGTCCATCACGTCGCCTTTGAACTTTTTACTTGGATCCTGCAGAAACATGTATTTATTAGCCACTGTTTTTTAAAATACTCGTGAACAGATTCATAAATGCCAGAAATTATTTGGTAAACATGACACAGGAATGGAAAGCTGCATTACAAATAAAGATGAACAACATATATTAAGTGTTCCCTCTAGTGGTTAAGACAAAATGTGAATACTGTGAATTCTTACATTACACATTACTATGGTGGGAATAATACAAAATGACTTTTCACAATTTAATATAAAAGTATTTGTGGAAACCAGCAGCATGCATGTAGCTTATCAAAATAAATTGAATTTCACAGTTTTTTTGTAGCTTGATTTTTTTCTTTTTAAGAAAAATACTTACAAGGTAAAGGCACTGATAAGCGTCCCTTGAGAGGCTTGGACTCGGGATCTTAATTCACTTCCTTTTAGCCTTTGCTTGGGTTCGTACATACCCAATCAATAACCATATCTCATAGGCTGGGGGGCTTGCTTGGCACTTACAAAACACAATTGGGCTCTTTTGATTTAGAAATATGCATCCTTTGAAAGAAAAGCACAAAGCTGAACACTGCTGCTTTGGGTCGTCTCAAATTGGCTTGCTCCAAATACGTCAAATTTCAAAATGGCGGGTCACCTTGTAGCTCGTCTCCTCCATATCCTCAAACAGGCGAGAGTGCCTCTTAAAGGCACTGGGGGAAACATCGATTCTCCTGAGAGAGAGAAGGAAAAAGCCCTAATGTCAATAACAGATGATTATCTTTATAAATCACTTCAGATCAGATGATCAGACGTCGTGGATACCTGTGGATTTCTGGGCTCTTCCTTGGCTTCATCATTTCTACCTCTGCAGCTTTTCTTTGGTACATGGCAAACCGCTCACTTAAAGTCATGTCTGAGCACTGGAAGTGTTGAGCTGCAAATAAAGAACAACAAACGATTATTCCAGATACAGCTACACCAGCTGCGGTAATAATCAAGTAATGAAATGTGCAGTGGATTTCGTCAACTGTCCAAACGCCTCTTGTCATCTTGAGTCGGTAGAGGTCGGACAGAACCGGCGCAAATCATACTTTACCTTTGATGTAGTGCACGATTGAGACTATGTGCTGAGCAAACAGCTCAGAGGGGCTGCGGCGGAGCTGCGCCGACTGAACGTGCTGGAAAATGGAACGAAACTCTGGATCTTTCTTAGTGGGATTCAGCGGTTCTCGGGAAGTGAGGCGCTCTTTAGAAAGGGAGGAGCTGAGAGAACAGAAGAGGTCAGGAGCATTGAACAATGAGAAATAAAAAGATCTACCGCATTGGCCCAAATACAGGACGAGGGGGTCGTATCACATTCGAGAACTATTTTTTATTAGGGCTGTCAAAGATAATAACGCGTGAACGCAAATTTGTTTTAACGCCACTCATTTCTTTGATGCATTAATGCAACTTGCAATTTTTTAGGCTGCAGCGGGCTCAGTTTTAAAACTAGTGAAGATCCTGGCATCATATGAAACTAGAAAATCATGATATACATGAAGCACATGACTTAAACATCCAACAAAGCTTCCGCTGAAGAGAAGAAAACATCAGATCTGTGAGCAGCGATGGGGAGACTGTAACCTTCCTCAAATGCATACATGAAACTAACATAAATGCCATATTTCCATCATGTTTTCTACAAGGCTTTTCACCGTCTGAGGTTTGACCGGCGCTCTTCTACTAACGATAATTCAGTGGCACCCGACTGGAGAATTAACAACAATTACTAGTAACAACATGTCACGATGGGGAACTCAGACTAAAGCCAGAGAAAATCATTCCGACCGTTATGCGAGTCTGTGACTGATAGAAAAGCTCCACAAATGTGGGATTTACATTCCCTTGTAATGGAAGCGTGTCATGTTTCACTCGTACGAGACAAAAGGCTGCCAGGACGAGGATCTGTTAGTTGAAACTGTCGGGGAGCGGGGGGGTCTTATATTCGGGCCAATGCGGTAATATTTAATTGTTAAGTATATGATAGAGTATTACTACACATACCTGGGCATTTCATCTACAGAACCGATTTTGAGTTCAAAGTCGTCCCTTGACGCAGACATGTGTCGTATAGGTGACTCCTTACGAGGAGGGAAAGCTCCAGGAAACAGCGGCCGCTCCTTCTCTCTGGAAGTTGCGGGAGAGGACGGACTCCTTCTGGACTTCTCCTTCTCTTTCTTCTCCTTCTTCTTGGACTTCTCCTCTTTCTTGGAGCTGTGCTTGCGGCTTCGGTACATCTCCTCCTCCATGTGATCTACGGTCTCGACGTCTTCAGCGTCTCTCCGGCTTTTCTCTTTAACCGACGGGTAGGACGTCGAATAGCTCGGCTCGTCCCCCCATTTCCCGAAAATGTCCCGAGCGGTGAGGGTGGTTTTGACCTCCCCGTCCTCCTCGATGTCCCCCTCTTTCAGCCCGTGAGACTTGAGGAACTCCTCTTCGCCAGCGTCAAAGAAAGGCATGTCTTCTTTGGAGTCGCCGAAAGAAGTGGACGACATGTTGAAAAGGTCTCCGGACTTGCTTCCTTTCTCCAGTTCTCTGTCTGTGGCGCGCTGCTCTTTATCGCGACCGTTCTCCTTTTCAGCAGCCTGCTTTTTGTTTTTATTCTCAGCCAAGAACCTGAAACAGAGAACCAGACTGAGCTTTAGGACCTGCGATGCCATTAACCAATATGCTTATTTTTAAAAATTCAGACTGAGATGAACAATGTAAGAGGGGAAAACAATACAACATATTCTCACAAGCTGAAAAATACCAATGTAATACACACCAGGGATGGGCAAGCTTACAAATAGATGATAAAACTGCATGTATAAAATACTATTTATTGGATTATTAACTTCTGTCAACTATTTTCCTGCTTTTGTAAGTCTAATCTCTTCTCCTTCGTTGCTCCAAACTAACAAAGTACTAATGCACATGTACAAACAATGCAACTCAGTTTTAACTGGGTTATTGTGCAAGGAGAAGGCTGTTGAGAGAATAATTTTCATTCCCTTACCAACGAAGAACTTTAAGAGTTACTGAACTGACAATCACATGTTGACAGTGTTGGACTGCGCCAAAACACTTTCATGTTTCTGTGTATGTGAAAGAGAAATATTGCCCTATACGGTAGTGGAGATCAAGATTTTTAGCACGATTATTCATAGATTTTAGGGACAAAGTATTTTTATTACAATTTCACATTTAAATAAATGTTGTGCTGCATTCCAACCGTTCCTTTTACTTTGTTATTGTCATCTATGGTAGTTAATTGCATAAAAACACACAATTCATTAGGAAATAAATGATTATATTGTTATAATATTTCAGTGGATCGTGTTGATTTAATTGTGGGAAGCTGAAATCCTGATTAATATTCGATTGTGTAGCCCTATATGCTGTTGACTCCAAAGATTTCCAACCGATATCTGGACGAGCTAATTTCGTTTTTCAATGGCAATGGGGTCTTCTTTGGAAAAATAATTGGCTTGGCAGCTAATCAGTATATTTCCCAAATCAAATTATTCTTAAAAATAAAAACGAGAACTTTAAATCACCACTTGCGGCTGCCTGATTCCCCAAATGGCAGATAGATAAACCTACAAACTCCAGCAGCAGACTAAGGGCTGGTTTTAATTTCCTATCTTGATCATTTGTATGAAATAAAAAATAAAAAAGCCCATCCCTAAAGCAAACAGTATAGACCAGGACTCACATTGCAATGATTATACTCACGTAAGCACCACCGTCCTAAGTAAGTGGGATTTCATACAACTTCCTTTCAACCACTCTCAATGCACTTAAAATCTGTTTTCCTTTTTAACCTGTATTCCTCCAGGGATCTTTGAAAAAGGCTAAACATGTTTGAAAGAAAAATAACGTTCATGATTTGTTAGAAAAATGAAAAATGAAAACCGTGTAATTACATTCGAAATAATTGCAAAAGTAATGGACGTACTTTTTGAAGGCGGCAGAGATCCCGGCCTTATCTCCACATTTGGCGTCTTCCTTTGAGAAGAAGCCGAAGCCGCTGAAGGAGGCAGTCTGTCCGGACTTTGAGGGGCTCTTTGCTGGAGGCGACGCGGTGCCGATGGTTTTCCACAGAGAACCACCACTCGCGGTGGGCCCTTTTCCGTCAGAACCGGTGGGCGTATCCTCTTTTTTAATCTCTGGGCTGCTTCGTTTCGGGCTGGCGTCATAGTCAATCCATTTACCTCCAGATGCCTTCTCGATGGCGCTGCCGTCCGCTGCCTGACCTGATTTCTCTGCTTGACTTTCTAGCTTAACATCCTTAGCATCCTTGTGAGGCTTGCCCTTGTTGCTGCGATGACGTGGTGATGAGGACCGGGACCGTGAAGAGTAGCTGGAACGCCTGGAGCGTCGAGATCCCCGCGAAGACGAGCGGTCGGAGTAGTGGGAACGGCTCCTGCTGACCGAGCGCTTCTTGGGTGTGCGGGAGCGTGAGCGTGAGCGCCCCCTCCTGGGGCTGTGTGAGTGGTGGTCCTGGTCATGGTGGCGATCGTGCCAGCCTCCACCACCTCCACCTCCACCTTGCCAGTTGGACTTGTAGCCATAGCCTCCTCCCCTGTTCTGGTAATGGCCGCCGCGTGGGTAATAGCCTCGGTTTCTGGCACGGTAGTGGAAGGGCCTCCGGTAGCCTCGGTTGTAGCCTCTGAACCCACCACCTCTGTTGTTCTGGTAGTCCCTGGTAGGGTAGTTTCTGTAGGACGGAGAGTGAGAGCGAGAGCGGGAACGAGACCTGGAACTGGATGAGAGAGGAGAAAGGAAAAGACAGAAGAAAAATGTTATTGATGGCAAAGAAAATAATAGGAAGATTAACAGAAAATAATTGTTAGTTGTAGCCCTATAATATATTATATTATATTATATTATACACTTACAAGAGAAAGTTTTAAAAGATAGGACTGATAATTCAGTTATCTGACCAGCAGTAGGAGCTTATGACAACTTCTCAATACCTCTTTAATTGTGGTAACCTTTGAGATTGAAATAATATCAAACTATTCCTCATTGTTTAGTGGACCCCCAGGAGAACCCAATGGCTCCTGGTGGCCCCATAAACCATATTTTGATTAGCCTTGACAAGAGACAGAGACCTACTACTGCCCACTGTCAACAGGGGGAGCTGTAAGCTCAGTGATGACTGGGAAGTGTCTCTACTCTCTACTGAGCACAGCGTTGTCTCTGTCATTCACTCCGAGACATAAATGTAAACAAAAACTTAAATTACATACAGGGTGTTACACCTATACATACACCAAGAATCATTTTTGAAACAGCTTTCAGCATGCTGCTACACTGAGGACAAATAACTCTGAAGTGAGAACTGTACAAAAGAGTTCAACGTGATGACAGACAGCAAACTAATCATCATGACGTTATATCTGCAAATAAAAAAAAAACACCTAGAAAACAGCAAACTGTAGCTTCACCTATGAAAGACTACAAATAAAAGCCCTCCAAACACAACCGTCCTATTCTAGAGAAATGTAAAGTAGCATGTAAATTCAGGGATATAACAAATGTGACTTTAACTGACACGGTGTTAACACGACACCTGTCCTGATGGCCCGTAAAGCAACAGAGAAAAACCATTAAGTTTACAAGTACATGCCATACTTGTACCGTTTCATTGGAGCAGAGCAGTCCTGGACAAAAGACAGTGTATTCCCTCAAGCAGGACAGTCTGTGTGTGGCTTTAAATTTATGTGTTGGATAAAAGGTACACCCAGGACACAACCTGCTCTAATCCACAGAGGGAGGAGGCAGTGAAGAGGGAGGGAGGTCTAACAAGGCCAAGAGTGCTCGCTCTCTACTCTCTTTTTCCTTTTGATAATCATTGACATGCTGCGTGTAGCAATGTTCTTCAAGGAAAAAAACATCCAGTCAAACTGCTCACTCGCTGTGAAAGTGCTTTAACGGCTCGAACTTCAAACACAAACATGTACCGACAACAAGGCAGCCAGCATGGGAAGCACTCCCTCGCTTAAATAAAGAATTACCATAACAATAAATAAATAAAAAACATTATGATGGGTATATGGCTTGACATCTTAAACTGTAACTCAAATATAGATGACTAGATGACTTTCCAACAAGAAAGAAGGTGAGCTGATGCAAATAGCTCGAGGCTTCGTCAGCATTTCGCCCACACAGGAAAAACATTTATGCAAATTGAGAGCAAACCAAGAACAAGTTGGGCCCAGTTAGAGAAGAACAATAAGGAACTAACTTCTAGTTACATTTTAATATATGTAGAGTTAATGTCCATACAAGATCAAGTACGTTTCTGGTAACTCCCTTACCAATAAAAAAATAATCTTGTGGAAATTGCAAACCTTAGACAGATTACTTTAAAGCGCACTCCACTGATTTAGCATTGCAAGATATGTCTATAACATTGTCAGACTCAAAATCGACAGTTTTTAAAAAAAAGTATTAAAACTGATGCAGCAGAACCAGAGATATCGTCTTTTTTGTTCCATGTTAGGGATGTCACGATACCAGAAATTTAGTAGTCGATACCAATACCGGTGATATTCCATGATTCTCCACACCATGGTAAATTTATGGGGTCGTGACGGCTATGCCCTGACATGAAAATAGTTCAACTTTTGAAATGCTGCTGCACGCACCACATGTCATGTGATGAGGAAATGACCAATCACAGCCAGCAGATATCTTTTCTTTCTTCCGTAAATATCAGTCTGTAGTAAATATATGGAGGAGAAGTTAATCATTTCAGTACAGGGCTACCCAGAGCTTTACCATCTGTCCCACGGACTATTTCCATGGCCTTTCTGTCCGAGGACGGCACAACATCCGGCTGAAAGGTCAGCCAGATCAACACAGACATATTGATACTGTGAGAGATTTACGGTGCTGGAAATACATTTATCTTTGTTTTGACTTTGCTCAGTTTAGTCAGTGAGACTTCCTGCTAAATCTCTGCAACTTCGTCGTCATATTCATCGCAGCACGCAGGTTTTGGTTGCTTAGTAACGGCAGGCGCAACAGGAGCGCAACCTTCCAAGAGCGGCACAGCTGGCGTTTTCCACGTTTTTAGACACAGCACCCTATTACTGTTGGCACCCTGGTTTTTGTTAGGTCATAATTCCCTCTCTATTATCTATTTTACATTGCACACATACATTGAAAACATCTCCTTCAAACAACTGTATTTATTAAAGTTTCTCACCAAAAACTACATGTTACTAATTAATGTAATCAATGGCACCTCCCGTGTTGAAATCAGCAGGACGAGAGCTAGTTAACATTAACGTTAACTAGCTCTCTTCCTGCCGATTTCAACACAGATTTGTTGTTAGCAATGTAGAATTATTAGAGAAAAAATGGGGTGAATCCTGTGGACGCGTCAATAGTGAGTTTACTGCATCCCAAACACATTTTCTATTGTCCCCAGGATGACAGGACACCGTTAGTCTCGAGCCCTGAAGTACCTACGGTAGCTGCGGTACTGTAGAAAAACGAGTACCATCACGTTTTCAGAATTTTGGCATCAACTTGGTACCGATGTATCAGTTCTTGTGACATCTCTATTCCATGTGTTCTTCTCCCTTTGTCAAAACATGGCTCCTACATTACCCAAAATACAACTCAACATTCAACAGTTGGGTTGGTGATTCGGCTGTTGTAGCCTCAAGTCGCTAGCCTTAAGCACGGATGAGGAGCTACAGAGGTCTCACTTCTTTCTAACGCCACACCCCCAGATACTTTTCATTTTCAAACTTGCAGTCTTCAGCCCCAACTGACGCTGACTCAAGTGACATCCCTTGAGGTAATTTATCACACTTCGGGCCGCTCCCTCTGCAGCCACAAAAGGCTTTATACTACTTTTTCACATATGCAGTAGTACTCCCCAAGACCTGTAAACACACTTTGATGTGTATAATTCGTGGAATTCCCCTTTAATAAAACATTAATTGGGGGGCATTCACTGGATTTGCGCTTTAAATCTAGATTTTAAATATGCCTTCAGATTAAAAAGTGAATACCTCACCGTTAAAATGACCATTTGTATATCCAATTACTCACCGTGTGTTAGCTTGAGATGTTGAAGAAAACTTTTCTCGCTTGCCTTCACTGTGAACAGAGAATCAATGTTTTCTTCAAGAATTCAAGGTAACATGCGGTGAGTAATCGATATACAAATGTTCATTTGTGGGTGAAGTATTCCTTGAAGGGAACTACACAAGAGTGCTGTGTCACTGAAGTGAAGTGAGTCTCATGATGAAGCAAATGGTGGGTAAACATGAGACATGAAACATGAACTGGCCATTTCTTTGTTGTTTTGTACTGTCGTACAAACGGGGCCAACCTGATATTAGTACACCAGTGTACTCAGCTGATGTTTGTGCGTTTTTTTCTGACTAATATCACAGCGCTTAACCCACAAACTTGATTTACCTATAGCGACGTTTTCTGGACCTTGAGCGGGAGCGGCTTCGAGAGTGAGATCTGGAGTAGGATCTGGATCTGGACCTTGATCTGGAGCGGGACCGAGCTGGAGAATCCGGAGCCTTTGACATCTTTGCACTTAGGACCGTATAAATATTCTTTTCCTTAAAAAACACAACAAGAAAACAAGTGAATTTCATTGGTTTGTTCACAGGAGGAATGAAACAGATACCAACGATTATGCTGAGCAATTATGCTCTTTGAGAGAAAACTAATTTAATTCAAACAAATCCTCCATCTTCATCAGGACTGTGCAGCTACATGATGGGACTGGAGTGGACAGCATACATGGCACCTTGTCCCCCCGTCACCAAGACCCCTGCACCTATCTGCTTTAAAACCTGCCATCAGCAGGCCCTAAAGCCCCACATGACCTTGAACTGTCAAGACCGATGCAGTGCTACCACACAGAAGCCAACAGGTTAGCTTTAAGACTGTAGCAGACAGCTGGAGCAGCATGTAAACACGAGCACATGAGCCAGCGGCAGCAATGTGAGACAAGTTGAGCTTCTGTGTAGCAAGATGTTGAAGGCTGCTGAGGAGGAGGAGTGAAGGCTGGCTCAAAGTCAAACACAAATCAACCTAAACAGTGCAGCTATCCAAAAGCATGACCCTTCCAATAACAGGATACAGCCTACAGCCTACGGCACAGGATCAGATTCGGTGGATTTGTCATCTTTAAAACAAAATATATCAAACAAGTCTAGTTAAAGCTACAGCTCTCTGGGTAACTGTATTGAAGTTAGGCAATCGTGAATAGATTCAGTTACAGTTGTTGGAGGTGACCATGACCCGCAACATCCCTGGTTCAAATCTGGCCGGACCTTTCGTTGCACTTCTCCCTCATTACCTATCAACTCTCTATTATTGCCATCTAATAAAGGCCTAAAATGCCCCAAATATACGATATACAGTCCTTACGATAAAAAAAAGTCAAGATGCTGTTGTAAAGTTTAAAAACTCTGATCTCATCAAGACAATCTTAACACTAGGGCTGTCAAAGTTTATGCCATGATAACAGGTTATCGCAAATGAATTTTAACGCCACTAATTTCTTTAATGCATTAATGCAAATTGAGATTTTTAGGTTGCAGCGGGCTCAGTTTTAAAGCTTGAGTGAAGATATTGGTATCATATGAAACTAGAAACGCTAAGGAATCCATTGGTACCAACCATGTACCACACTGTCATACTAGCTTGTCAGGAAGGAGGTTAAGTAACGTGCCAAACTTACGCTACATTTTGGCGAGGAAAAACTGGCATGGCCATTTTCCAAGGGGTCCCTTGACCTCTCACCTCAAGATATGTGAATGAAAATGGGTTCTATGGGTACCCACGAGTCTCCCCTTTACAGACATGCCCACTTTATGATAATCACATGCAGTTTGGGGCAAGTCATAGTCAAGTCAGCACACTGACAGCTGTTGTTGCCTGTTGAGCTGCAGTTTGCCATGTTATGATTTGAGCATATTTTTTATACTAAATGCAGTACCTGTGAGGGTTTCTGGACAATTTTATCATTGTTTTGTGTTGTTAATTGATTTCCAATATTAAATATATACATCAGCATGCGATTTACTGAAATTAAATATTTCAATCGATTGACCACCCTAATATATATTAGAGTATTCCGTGCTTTTGATCTGATTACAATACCTGACAAGAAAATGTTAAAAAGAAAAAAATTTAAAGGACATTTAAAGGAGGTGAAATGCGACGTGAAAGAATAAACCTGGCAGCGAACAAAAGAGCCAACCAGGCTGGGCAAATGTTATGTAAGCACGATTTGTTTTCAGTTTGTTTTGTCACCACAAAAAAGTATCAAACACTGGATATCGTCCATTGAGCAACCGTGTTACTATTTCCCTGCTGCTTAACATAAGAAAACATAACTCTCGGGCAAACAAACAGAGCTTCACTTAGGTGACTTTGACCCCAAAGCAAACTAATGAATCAACACTAACCGTAAATGACAACATGGCATCACTTGTTTCATCACTTCAGAACAAGAAAATTGATTTTCTTTATCTATATGCTAGTTTCTGCCAAGATAAAATATAAAATTACCGACTAAAATTTAGCAGTATTTGTCTATCTTGCTGCCTATTTGCCAAAATGAAACAACAATGCATCTCTTCTACAAAATGGAGATCAGAGTGTCTTACCAAGCAGCAGCCCTGGAGCAGGTAGTGGTGCTTTAGTGCAGTGGGGCAAGCAGAAAGCTTTCACTACTGTACTACAGGGACTTCCTAATGCTGAAAAGGCAGCGTCCTCCTTGGTTCTAATGACGTCAATCTGCTATTCTGTTGATTAAACCAAAGTCTGAAGCCTTTGCATCTTATTCAAGATTTCCTTTGAGAACCCAATGAAATGCATAATAGTGTTTTTTGTTTTCCACCGAATGTTGTCGAATGGCTGTTTTCATGTTGCTATGTGTTAAACAAAGGTTGCTACGTGTTCATAAAGGGTTTCTCCTGCATGTCCAAATCTAAAGCGGGCCACTTGAGTATTTTATTGACCACCGACGGCCCACATCGCTCTTCTGCTGAATCTCAAAACTTTCAATAGACATAATTAAGGTACCTCTTTGCATGCCTAGGTCCCCCTGTTTGTAAGGTATCTCAGCCACTTTAGTCCTATTATGCGAGGGAAAAACCTGTCTCTTATCAAGAATGGACATTCATGCTTCTTATTTCAAATGTAAAGTCAACATTATGATTTGTATGGCTGAAATTCTCAATGAGTAGATTTTACAGAGTGAGTGATAGTAGCCTAAAAATGCATAGAGGCCTTATAATAAGCATTATGGGTATTATTAAGGTCATTTAAGAGTATGTATTCACAGCATCATCTCTGAATTTTGTTCTTCCCTTCACATGTTTGGCGCCCTTAATGATAATTACAGTGACGTGCATCAGTGAGTTGACTTTTTGACCACATTATCAACTGCATGTCAACTGCAAGCCCAGGTCACCCCACCCCCAAAAACAAAAAGGGAAGTGAAACTGAGCTTGAATAATTTCAGGTTTTTCCATTTCATCACTAGCAAAGATCTTTGACAGCCTGTAAAGCTGCACAGACTGCAAACATCTACTAAAATAAACGTTCACATGTAGTTACATTTAAATATGCAACACTTTACTTTACATACTATCTAAGTAATTAATGGGTGCACCAACTTGTGTGGTTAAGGATGCACAACTGGTTCTGGATTACCCTGGAGAGTAGCTAGACTGGTTGTGGGGGTTGATGTTAAAAGAAGTGTATACAACAGCCAACCAAAGACAGACACAATAACTGTAAAGGAAATATCTTGAGAGGCCCGAGACAATAGCCAAAGCCTGGGTTAGAGTGGCTCCAGTTAAAAGTAGGGCTGTCAAAGTTAATGCGCAAATTTTTTTAATGCATTAACACAACTTGTGATTTTTAGGTTAAAAAAAAAAAACTGGCATGGCCATTTTCTAAGGGGTCCCTTGACATCTGACCTCAAGATATGTGAATGGAAATGGGTTACCTGTGAGGGTTTCTGGACAATATTTGTCATTGTTTGTAAATACAGACATTTGCATAAAGCAAGCATATTTGAAAAGAGTATTAAATACTTGACAAATCTCCCTTTAAGGTACATTTTAAACAGATAAAAAAATGTGTTATTCATTTGCGATTAATCGTAGTTATGGACAATCGTGCCATTAATTGTGATTAAATAGTTTATTTGATTGACAGCCCTAATTAAAAGTATATAGAGTCTAATTTAAGTGCTTTGATAATGGTGTAATTACCTAAAGCTAAGCTCTTGTAAGTGCATACAATGTAGTTCAATATCGATCCCTGTTGCTTATATTATAAAATAGAGCACAGCTGCCAATATATGATAACAGATAGCCATTTAATTTAACTATTGCATATGTATTACCGGTGGAGGAATGTAACTATAACTAACTTAATTTACTCAAGGACTGTATTTGAGTACAACTTTGAGGTACTTCAGTATTTGCATTTCATGGTACTTATACTTCAACTTCACTACATTTTGGAAGCCCATATTATACCTTTGACTCCACTACATTTATTTCACAACATCAGTAACTATGTTGCTTTGCAGATTCTGATTACTGACACTAAATGTAAATCAACTACTAAATTATGATGTATTATGGATTAAGCTACCCAGCAACTCTACCAGCTGTACATTAATACATCACTAATTATAATCCAGTGATAAAACTTTAATATATATAACTTTAATATATATAATTGTGAAACAGGCCATTCTGCATAATGAGTACTTTTGGTAATTTAAGTATATTTTGATGCTAATACTTTTACTAATACTGGTACTTTTACTTGAGTACGATTATGAATGAAGGACTTTTGAGGTTACTTGTAACAGAGTGGGTTTTTTTACACTGTAGCATTGCTATTTTTACTGAAGTATACTTCTGTGCAATGTTAATACACTGACTGTGCAATATATACCTCAAGTGCAACTACCTTTGTTTACATTTTATTTATTACATCTACACTACCTATTTTACAAGTGCAATTACCTATTTTATTCCTCTAGTGTAATACCTCTGTTTATATTTATTTATTACATCTACTTTACCTGTTTTATTTGCTTTATAACTGTGTGTGTGTTTTACCTGTTATGTTTTACCTGCCTCGTTTAGTCTTGTCAAGTATTTGTTTTAAAGCACTGACCAGAAGTGGCAACTGTGAATCTTGTTCTATTTAATACGATGACAATAAAGCTTTCTATTCTTCCACCACTGGATACACATGTTTATATAATATTTATATTATATTATATATATATTATGTATTATTAGCATTATTAGATTATATTTATGTATTTATATAATATTTATTATAATTATTTTTAGTATAATAATAGTAATAATAGTGCAAATAAAGAAATAAAAAATAAAAGTATACTACTTCTTCCACCACTGGATACACATGTCACCAGCACAAGCCACTGGAACTGGGGTTTAATGGTTAATTTTGGTCATGTTTGGTTGTATATTTAGCTAGTTAGCTGCATTAATAATCACCACTTAAGGCTACGTGCAAAGGCATTACCTGTATACCGCAGAGGAAAGGTGCCACCACATACTACTAAATGTAAATCAACTACTAAATTATTATGTATTATGGATTAATAATCACCATTTAAGGCTGCGTGGAAAGGTAATACAAGATTACCTGTGTACCAGCAGAGAAAAGGTGCCACCACATCAACCACAAAGATAGACAAACAGACAAATTTTGATTTGCAGATTCTGATTACTGATGCTAAATCAACTACTAAATTATGATGTATTATTATTATGGATTAAGCTACCCAGCACCTCTACCAGCTGTACATTAATACATCACTAATTATAATCCAGTAATATAACTTGTGAAATGGGCATAATAACTGCCGACTATGATTATTACTGACACTAAAAGTAAATCAACTACTAAATTATTATATGTAAGTATATTTTGATGCTAATACTTTGGTATTTTTACCTGAGTACAATTATGAATGAAGGACTCACTTGTAACAGAGTGTTTTTTTTACACTGTAGTATTGCTATTTTTACTGAAGTATACTTCTTCCACCACATGTCACCAACACAAGCCACTGGAACTGGGGTTTAATGGTTAATTTGGTCATGTTTGGTTGTATATTTAGCTAGTTAGCTGCTTTAATAATCACCATTTAAGGCAAGGTAACATAAGATTACCTGCAGAGAAAAGGTGCCACCACAATCAACCACAAATACAACAACAGAACAATATAAATATGAAGTTATCTCAGCTTAACGTGCAGCTGTGAGGACAACACTAAAGACCACGTCTATCGATACTGAAACCACCAACATTAACGACATTTATCAACATTACTGTTAGCAAAGACTTCAACCATCAGCTTAAGCTACAAAAGGAAGTTACAATTACCTTTTTCCCCTTTACACGAGGCTCGTTTTATGACTAAATAAAAGCAGAAGTGGAGTAGAGAGTGTCTGACTAACCTTTGAGGCCAAAGCTGCTCGTCTGGTCAACTCCTTCTTCTTCCTGGTTCCAGCAGCTAGTGAAGGCGGATGTTAGCAACCTAGCTTCTTAGCAACCTAGCTTCTTAGCAACCTAGCTCCTTAGCAACCTAGCTTCTTAGCAACGGGAGTCGTTAACCGACCAAGCCACCGAAAACAGACGCGTTACGGCTTTTATAAGACACCAGGCGTGTCCGTCGCCATTAGATATATCTGTGGATGTGTCTATGTGTGTGTTAATTGTGCTAAATGTGTGTTTTTGGCGGCGTCAACAGTCTAACATTTAGCTCACGATGCTAGCTTAGCTAACGCTCTAAATCTCGCAAGATTCTGTGTATGTGACGTGAAGTGAAGATGTCCTGGAGGAGAGTTAACTTTCCTCTGATGAGCTCATTATCTCTAGTGCAGTGTGTTTTTCTTCTTTCTGTTACACCTGTGGCTCAGGTACATAGAAGGATTAATGTGCCTGGGGCAATTTATTAATTGATTTATATTTGCAACGTGACTAATGTAGTCAAATAAATGTAGAGGAGGACAAAGTACAATATTTGCCTTTGAAATGTAGTGGAGTAGAAGTATAAAGTAGCATAACAAGTAGGCTATAAGTACCTACAAATTGTAAGCTACTTAACTACAGTACTTTAGTGAATGTACTACAACATATATTTTATTTTATTTATTTTGTTTATTTTATTTATTTTATCTATTTATTTATTCTATTAGTTATTTATTACATTTTTTTATTATTTTATTCACTTCATTATATTTTCATTGTAAATATATATATATATATACTTTTTAACTTTATGTTTAGCTATTTACTTTCAAGTACATTTTTTTAATCATCATTATCATTTTATACACTGCGAAATGTTCAATTTATGTTGTATGTACAATATGTTAAATGCATAAAATCAATAAATATATGTTTTAAAAAATGTACTACACCACTAGGAATATGCACCAATATATGTATATTGATGTTAAAAAAAAAAAAAGCTTTTGACATATGGCCCTCTACAATATAAAAGCCCAGAGGCCCCTAAACCAGACTCTCTGTTTAAAGTGAATATATATATATAACCTGCAACAGGTTTCCTTTGGTGGTCCCCTATTTTGTGTTAACATCTGTGGAGCAGCACAGAGTTGTAGTTATCCTGTTATGGAAAGAGTCTTCTATTTATTACCGGTTCTCCATCCATGATCCGGTAATAAAGCGTGACCCACATCAAGGCCTATATCATGTCAGTTTTTTATTGGGTATTAGTGGCGTATATTATGTTTTAAGAAGGCATTCTTTATGTCTTCGTGATGATAAATTGTAAACGTAGAATTCAGTTTCAGTATCTCCTTCGTTTTCTGATGGAAGAAACTGGTTCATACAGTTTTTTTTAGAAAATCGATGACACATTTATAAAAAGTATTAATGTCTCAGTAAATAAATTTAAAAAAAAATGTAATTGATGTGAACTAAACAAATATGTAGCAATTTGGGGATTTGTTGGTATTTATATATTTTTTTTGTTGTGATTTATTATCACTATTTTGTTTATCTTTATTTTTATTTTATTTATTTATTATTATTATTATTATTATCATTATTTTTTACCCTATTTATTTTTCTCTATTTATTTTTTATTTATTTTTGTTTATTATTATTCCTATTCTATTTTTTTATTCTTTTATTTCTATTTTCTAACTTTATTTCTCATTTTTATTTTATTTATTATTTTTCAATTTATTTTCCATACTTATCTTCTCTTCTCTCCTAATATAAGTATAAATAAACATGTTGTTTTTCCTCCCTGTACATTTATGTATTCTCTGGGCCTTTGGACGAAAAAATAAATAAATAAAATTATAGTAATTGTCAGGATCCTCTCACACTGACCTTTTCTTTTTAGGGTTAATTACATCACTGAATCAAAAGCCCTTCTCCCATTTCCCAGTTCTTAGAAACGTATGTTGTGTGTTCATGTGTTGTGGAAGATGTTGTTGCTCCCCCTCAAACACACAGCTGTCTCTCAGCCTGACGTTGGTGTCCGTCGGCTCTGTGCCGTTTGTTGCACTATTTTTATCTGACTAAAAGCCACATAACGCCTCCTATCACAGACAGATTCCACCCTGAACACCTCTCAGGGCCGAACACAAACACAGTTAGTTACTGAAGTTATATTCTGTCTCATCTCGCTGACGTGTTTTCTGTTGGAGAGTTAAATGAACAGATCTATCACAATCTTTTATATTAGAGTTGTAAGAATCTGCTGCCTGATGGTATCCCCCCTTGTGGAGGTTAGTCCTTTCTTTCTATGGGATGAATTCAAAGCTAAGGAACAAGTTTTGGTGAGATGTGGTGAAATTAAATAAAAAAAATAAGTAACGCTTTATACTAAGGTTCTTGTAATAAGTCCCTTATAAGATGCTTATTAACATTAATATGTATTAATAAGACTATATAAGTGTTAATAATAGCATTATAAACATGTTTATTGTTAGATCATAAGACATTTATTTATAAGAAACTTGTTAACAGTTTATAGACCGTTCTCGCTTTAGATCTGCAAAAAAGCAGTTAACTGTTAATGCTAATAAATGCATTATTAAGTATGTATTAATCTTAATAAAGCAACAAAAAGTTAGTTAAACTCAATACATGTTCGGTAATGTTTTTAATGCTATTATAAACAATTATAAGAAACTCATAAGGCCTTTATTAACATTCTTAAGCAAACTGTTAACAAGTTTCTTATAAGTGCTTATATATGTCTTGTAATCTAACAATAAACTTGTTAATAATGCTATTATTAACACATATAGTCTTATTAATGAATGTTAATAAACATCTTATAAGGACTTAAAAGGGCCTTATTACCTATTAACTAACACTTATTACAAGAATCTTGATATAAAGTGTTACCGATATTTCAAATAAAACTGAATCTCTGGCTTCCCTGCCTAGAAGGATATATCTTCTTGTCGGGTTGTGCACCATCTGTTAACCTCAGGGGGTTGATGATCCCACATAGTGACGAGGAAATCAATCCTTAACAACTAGACCGGAGTGTCGTCTCAATCTTCCTCTCTAATACACAACATTAACATTATTGTTTTAGTCGTTTTTGAACACTAACTCACAGTTTTAATCTCTCTTGTGCATACAGACATTCGGTCAGGTGTGTCAAACATTACAGCACAAAATATGTTAATACAGTGCAGTAATATTTCACTGTCTTAAGGCAGTACTGTGTAACAATCTCGTACTTTCTGCACCACAGTCATACTATTTATATTACTGTCCATATCTGATCTATAGTGTCAATAGTGATACTCAAAGTGGGGTTCGGGGACTCCAGGGGTCCGTTGGCGCTCTGTCAGGGGTTCCGTGAAATAATTTGCTATAAATTAGAAACACTGTGCTGTATCATTACATATCTATGGGGAACATCTGCACCATTTAAACAAGCATATCGTGTCCGTTACTACCACCCACGTTAGCTTTGAGCAAATAGAAACTCTGATATGACTGTGACAGAGTCTGTCATGAGTCATTCACTTCACTCGGGGCGCAACGAGTGCATGTTTCAGTTCATCACTATGAAACAGGTCTGAAGTATTTAGCTTGAAAAGTTTTAGAATACAAATAGTCCCAATGGCATTAAGAGTACAAATGGTAGTAAGTAATATGGATCGAACCACCGACCTTCTGATTGGTGGACAACCTGTTCTACCCTCTGAGCCACAGCCACCCGCACACATGTGTAACTAAAATCACAATAACACATTTACTGGATAATATATACAAAATTCTGTATATGAAACTATTTCGTCGGACATATTCTGTTAAAATTCGGTATTTGTGCACAGTTGCAGATATTATATTATTAGTGTTATACTATCTGTAGAATTAGATTCCAGTGGTGGCTGCGTAGGATTGTTTCCGACTCGTGTGATGTGTCAGACATTTCCAATAACTCCAGAGCGATGTAAAGTCTAAAAGTCAAAACTTATTAGGAGAAAAGATATAAAAAAAATAATAATTAAAAAAATAGATCCAAAATTCACAACGTGTTTTCATCTAACAAAATATTCTGCTTCAATCCATATTTGTTGGCGTTTAGCCTTTCAAAAACAACTTTTTCACTGCTCTCCTGCTGGTTGCAAACAAAGGGAGGCACGCACTGACGAGTTATATATCTTAAAGAAAACAAACTAATTTAATACACTGGATCACTTTATTCAAATTGATGATTTTGTTTGAGGATTTGTAATTTTTGTTACAAAATGATTGTTGACCACTGGTCTATAGCACACCCCTATTTCTCTATATAATGTCTCTCTATTGCCATTACTTGTATTTATACCTGCACTGTATATATATTTTTGTTCGTACTGTATATATCTTGTTTTTTCAATACATAAATACATTAATCTGCAAGTTGTAACATCTGCACACTGTCAATACAAGTTTGAATCTAATCCAAAAAGTGAAAACCTGGTGCAGCACAGCCCTGGAGGCTGTCGTCACACAGTTGCAGCCTTTTAAACCCAACCATGTGTCATTCCCTCTGTATGATAATAACAACCTCTGGTCCACAGCCTGCATAAAAGACCTGGTTTGAATTCTCACAACTCCGCATGGCACGCTGTGATCGAGTCACTCCTCGTTGACCTTTTGACAAAGATATGCAAACAGTTCCCACTCGCTGTCGTTCTCCTTTGCAGCACAGGTGCCGGACCCTCGGACGTGCCAAAGTTAAAATTAACCCCCCCGGCCACAATGTGAGAGCAGACATGGCTGCTTGTCTGTCACTCACTGTTATGAGCTGTTAATGGAGGCTTGAATTCCAAGGGGTCGGAAGACAGCTCTGACCGGTGAGGTCATGAGATGAAAGTGAAATAAAAAGTCAGTAAGATTAAAGGGATTGTGGCTGCAACATGAAACGGGTGGAGCATCTGTGTCATCATTCAAAATAGAGCAAACAAGCACCGAGCAAGAATTAAATTATAGCAAAAGAACACAAAAAAAGGTCCAAAATATGATCTTTTATATCGTGATAATATATCTCTATATATTTATTTATTTATATAAATTACAACAACCAACTTTTTCTTCTTATTGTATGTAAATATATCAAAAATAAAACACAATGGACTTTCTAGGAGACCATTAAATAAGAACGCTGTAAAAGGCTGTAAATAATAATGCTTTCAGTGGTGAAAGAAGTTTTAAATATTCCATTATTAATTCAAAATGTTACTTTAATAGAAGTACAAAAGTATTATCAACAAAATGTACTTGAAGTATCAAACGTAAAAGTAATCATTACGCAGAACGGCTCCTTTCACAGTGTTAGAGAATATTGTTTGTGTTATGTTTTTATCACTATAATGAATACATTTAGGAGCATTTTAATGTTGTAGTTCATCAATGTGGAGACAATTTCAGATAATCTGTATACTACTAGATTAACCCTATAGTACTGCATCATAACATACGAGCATATCATGTGTTTTTATATGTATAAAGTAAAGTGTCAAATAAATGTAGTGGAGTAAAAAGTACAATATTTCCCTCTGAGATGTAGTGGAGTAGAAGTATAAAATGGAAATACTCAAGTAAAGTACCTCAAAATTGTATTTAAATACAGTACTTGAGTAAATGTAAGACACTGAAACCTACAACTGAAATGACGATGTCTACTATCAGAGAAACATAGCAGCACAAAACATGTAAACATATGAGAGAGAGAGAGAGAAAAGAAAAAAGGCTCACCTTGCAGGGGAGAGAGTGAAAGATCTGTGAACACAGAAGAGCGAGACGTCTTTTTGCTTCCTCGTTTATAGAAACAGGTGAAGAAGAAGAAACCTCAGTGATGATGGCTGTTTAAGGACGAGCACCCAAACAGTCTGACAACCACTTGGTGAAATCACATCTCAATTATAAATAGTTCCTTCTCGCTGGAAGCGTTTTCAAATGATGAGCTGTGGGTTACAGTTATGTGTTTGCTTCCACATGATAAGACGCCTTCAGGGTCTGCTGCTGTAATAAGTAGACGCTGTATTTGATTATTTGAGTACACAGATGGATTAAAGGTTCAGCATCATTTTATACGCGACAATGATCTTGTTTCGAAGGATGGGCAGGTTGAATCACTCGGCCGGATGACTTTTAAAGTGTGTATCCTGTTGGCTGAAGTCCAGTGTAAATTTAAGCAGCTATAGTAGCTGCTTCCTTCCATGTTGCTATCTCTGCTGACACTTTGATTGGGCAATAAACCAACAGGGTCAATGTGAGACCAGAGATAGCAGCCTGAAAGAAGGCAAACACCTGGCTGTATTTATATAAATATATGACCTCACATTGTAGCACATAATCAAACATGAACAGACCACAATACTGTTCATATCACAGTCATAAAGTGGTTATGCAAATACTGTTGAGGAACATGACGAGGAAAAACATTTGCAACGAGATAGCACAACTCTCATCCTCTATTAGGAAGCAGAACTGGTTCAATGCATACTGTATTTGTCTGATGTTAGCATGCCAACATTTGCTGATTATCATTTGGTCATAAACCAAAGTACCGGGACAAGTAAAGATTTGACCTGATGATGAGGGGGTCATCAAAGTTATTACAATTCACCCCAAGGGGGGCATGAATGTGTGTACCAAATTTCATGGAAATCCATCCAATTGTTATCGAGATATTTTCACTCGAAACCACAAATGTCAGCCACCAAAGTCATTAGGATACATCCTCTGGGAACCACGAATGTCTGTACTAAATTTTGAGCCAACCCATTTGATAGAATTTCGCTAGATAAGGTGAAAGGTCTGACCTACTGGCGGAGCTAGAAGAAAAGTCAGGTGATCACGAAGGTCATTAGGAGTCATCCTCTGGGGACCATGAATCTCTGTACAAAAAATTTGAGCCAATCCATAGATGTTGAGAATTTCCCTAGATAAAGTGAAATGTCTGATCTCCTGGTGGCACTAGAGGAAAAGTCAGGTGATCATGAAAGTCATTATGATACACCCTCTGGGGAATATTAATCTCTACACCAAATGTCATGGCAATCCATCCAATAGTTGCTGAGATATGTCACCAAAAAAAACAAAAATGTCAACCTCATGGTGGCACCAATTAAAAATTTAGAAACCCACAAAAGACAGTAGTCTAGGCTTCATCCTCTGGGGAACACGAATTTGTGAACAATATTTTATAGCAAGCAATCCAATTGTTGTTGAGATATTTTGCTCAAAACCACAAATGTCAGCCTCATAGTGGCGCTAGAGGAAAAGTCAGGGGCTCAACTATGTCATTAGGATACATCATCTGGGAACCATGAATCTCTGCACCAAGTATCACGCCAATCCATCTAATAGTTGCTGAGATATGTCACTAAAAAACTAAAATATCCACCTCATGGTGGCACAAGATGAAAAGTCAGAAGAACGCAAAAGACTGTCGGATTCATCCTCTGGGGAACACAAATGTGTGTATTTTACTATAGCAATCTATCCAATTGTTGAGGTAGTCTGGACCAAAGCGGTGGACCGACTGATAGACATTGCCATCAATAAGTTAAGAAATACTGCTGTGTTGCACCTGTCTCATGCAGGTGGAACCGGTGTAACGTTGCCATGTAAACATTATGATCAGACAAACAATAGAAACATATTAGGACCATGAACTGCAGAGAAAGAGAAGTAAACAGGGTCTCATGATTCACCGCTCGGACTGTGGCAGAGAGGCTCTTTGTATGCAGCGCTGCATTGTTTGGTGAGTAAGCTTTCTAATTACAAAGTCACCGTCCAAACCAAAAGCAAACAGATACAGACAAACATGTCCTCCCCCGCGGGTTTCTGTCCAGAATCACATCTCTGTGCCGAACGGCGGCATGGTCACATTGAAACAAGCTCCAGTGTATTTTGTTAGACATTCGATATGGTTAGCGACCCTGTGACAGATGCACCGTGACCCAAACTGACCGGAGAGTCTACGTTACCTGGAGCTGAAAGGGAAAACAAGGGCGACCACAAGGCTTCTAATATTTGATCGCTAGAGCGGATTATAGCGAGTCTCACGCACACACCTTTGATCCTTTTTGGCTGGACGTCACCTGAGAGCTGTCTGGGGGTCAGTTCTGTGTGCGTGTGACATAAAGCCACAGCCAAACAAACACAGACTGTGACTGAAAACAGAGATGCCCTGTTAAAATCGAACCCATTTTTAAAAATGATTTCATACGTAAAATCTCATTTCTCCTCGCTACACTGTCGACTGTCAAGTAAACGCCAAAAAAACAAAAAATGTAGTTGTTTTCAAATCCGAAATGGAAATCCAGACACTCTCAGTCACTTGTGGTTCATTAAACATCTAAAATACTGTTTGTTACTGTATGTTAATCAGGTGAAATGTGGTTCACACACAGCTTAAGGCCATATAGGCGGTCGCCTAGGGTAACACCTTCTGACAAAGAGGTAACAAATGAACAAATAAAGAAAGAAAGAATGACACTTTTCACCCCTGTAACTCTCTTTCTCACTCTTTTTCATCCGCCCGGCCGCACTTACAGTATTTGTTAATAAAAGTGTAAATTGTAGTAAAACTGACTAAACACTTTAAAGCCCACAATATCAGGGACCAGTTGTTTAATATAATATAATAAAAACAGTTACTCATGAAAATAAAAATCTTAATCTTGGTCTTAAAACCACTGTGATATGAAAAAGATGTTGCGGTTTACAGGGTTGAACCCTAACCCTAGTCTGCATTTGGTGCAGAGATTCATGGTTCCCAGATGATATATCCTAATGACAGTTCATTTTTTAGTGACATATGTCAGAAACCATTAGATGGATTGCCATAAAATAGTGTACACCCATTCGTGCTCCCCACAGGATGAATCCTACCGTCTTTGGTGGTCTTCTGACTTTTCATCTTGTGCCACCATGAGGTTGACATTTTGGTTTTTTTAGTGACATATCTCAGGAACTATTAGATGGATTGTCATGACACTTGGTGCAGAGGTTCATGGTTCCCAGATGATGTATCCTAATGACATAGTTGAGCCCCTGACTTTTTCCTCTAGCACCACTATGAGGCTGACATTTGTGGTTTTGAGCAAAATATCTCGACAACAATTGGATGGATTGCCATAAAATATTGTGCACACATTTGTGTTCCCCAGAGGATGAAGACTTTTTGAGGCTTGATCCTTATTGGTGATGCAATTCAGGATATCTCGGCTTCTGCTGCTTGAATGTTTTATCACTTTTCTTTTTTTTTTTTTGTTAAATCTGTCTCTTATAATTTCCCATGACTTTGTGAAAGTGCAATACTAAACCCCTGAAGAATCTCTTTTAGCTTCAGGTGTCTACCATATTCCAGCATACATTTGGTTAAAACAAAAAAGGCATTTGTATGTGGGTAAAGTAAATGTACTTTACATACTGTATATGTAAATATTCCACCATCAGAACCACAGTCTGGTGTATAGAGGTGCAGAAAGCATTTACATTTAAACCATCATTGCTGCCACCTTCTGGTCTCTCTGAACATGTTACTGTGTAATGCAGCTGAAGGATCTGCACTTAATACTGACATATGTTCAGTCCTGTGGAGTAAAAATGACAATATTTCCCTCTGAGATGTGGTGGAGTATAAAATGGCAGAAAATGGAAGTACTCAAGTACCTCAAAATTGTACTTAAGTATAAGTACATGTACCACTAGTTGCTTCCAGATCTCTGCAGGAAGTAGAACAGATATCTAATGTCTTCAATAATAACTAGAATGGCACTCGGAGAGCGCGGACCTCCGCCACGGTGCGTGACTTTAAAAACAGCTCACAGCTCACAGCCGGCGGTACCGTGAGGTGGTCGGCCTTTTATATTAACACGGTGTGTTTCCGTGTAACGTATCGGCGGATGCCTCTCTCATTCAGCAGCCTTGTTATGTCTGTATGACGTTACACTACGTTGTCTCTCATCCCGTCATCTACCGCTTTTTTCTTTCTCACCGCAGACGGACAGCAGCTTCCGCGCCTCGATGTCTCGCTGCGCCTCCACGCGCGTATCTCTCTGCTCTCAGAAGGAGGCAGGGTGACGCGTCATCAGTTACACTGCGCATGTGTTATACCCTGTGGTCTTAATGCTTAATGCTAGGCGTATCGGAATCCTTAAATAAATTCCTGAATCTGGATCATGATCCGGATCGCCACCAAAATTGAATGGATTGTTCATTGTGCCACACCTCACCCCTCCAAAAGATTTCATTCAAATCCATCCCAGACTTTTGGAGTAATCCTGCTAACAGACAAACAAACAAACAAACAGGCAAACCAACGCCGGTGAAAACATAACCTCCTTCCTAGGCCTTCGACTGGGCGGAGGTAATAATAATAAACATAACTCCAGACAGACGGACACGGAGCCCAGTCCCTTTCATAAAGCTTTATTTCACAGATCCCCTGTAACAGGAGGCCTAGGCAGCCAGGCTCATTATACATTTACATACACTGTCTGTGGCCAGTCCTTACAATGCTCCCATGTTAAATAACTCAATAATTCAAGACAAAAACAACAAAACAACACACACGCACGCACACTGTTCAACTTAAGATAACAATAACGATATCGTAACGACGGTAATAATAACAACCATTGTCAAATATTATGCATTTCCAGGGTTCTTATACTGTATTTTCTAAAATTTTTGTTACACAGTCAGTCATCTTTAAGGTGCACCATAAAATCTGCATGTGACATTTCAGTAAAACTTGACAGATGCTGCACCAGAACACGCGGTGGAGACGGAGAGAGAGAATACTTGTTGTCGTTGTCGTTGTCGTCGTTGTTGCATGTCGGTATATGTCAGATGATGAAAGAGCTCCTCTTTGTCCTCTTGCGACAGACAGATAACGGTAAAAATGTGAATTCAGCGCAGTTCATTGTTTGTTTGGCACACGATTTTTATAAGCCGCTGTGGTGTGGCATGAATCTCTTAGCTCGAGCAGAGACATAAGGCGCGTCTCCATGGAGATGTGTGGCGACTCACAGGACCTCTGCAGGGAGAGAACAACAGAGGTGAGACGAAGGTGAAAACTAATAGTTTTATAATACGTTTTTATTCTCGTCTGCATTAAAAGGGCCGTTTTCTGATTTCATCTTCCCACATTATTGATTCCAGCGATAACTATACCAGATGGATGGGAGATATCTTGAAAGAAAACTACAACTATTTTGATCATCAATTTATTTTTAACATCATTTTACAAGCAAAATGCAACAAAAAATATCTATTCCAGCTTCTCAAACGTGAGGATTTGCTACTTTTCTTTATCATATATGAGATTAAACTGAACATCTTTTGTTTTTTTTACATTAGGTCAAACAAAACAAAGAATTTGAAGATGTAACTTTGGGCTCTAAGGATATTATGACTTCACAAACATGAATCGATTCACGGGAAAAAAATCAAATACAGATTGATTATTGTTGAAAATAAAATTAGTTAGTGAGACCATGAACTGATAGCTATTTGTGTATTAATGGACAGGTATTTTGTTTGTAATTTGGCTGTTTTATGGTAACTGCATGACAGCACGTCTATGTATATATACTCTCTAATATTAACAGTATATGTGTTTCCAGTAGAGGGTGCACACTGGGTTTATTTGCATTCTTTAACACCTTTCCTACGAGACAATCTTCTTTTCGTATTTTCTATTTGTACTGTGTATGCTGAGGTTTGCAGTCGGCATTATCTCCTTTTTCAAAATGTTTTTGGTTGATTGTTCGTCCCTGCGGTGGGAAAAAGTCTTTTGTTGATACACACAATAAAGAAGAAATGATAAAAGCTATGAAATGTCTTGCTATATTGGGACAGGTAGTGGTTTACATACTTTCCAATGGCTTGAAATTTACATTTCACTTAGAGGAGCAACTTACAGGTGACATAGGTTGGTCTAATAGAGGCCCTATAATAATAATAAGATAACAAGATATCATTTCTCAAACTGACGTCTGAGACACCACTGGTCACATTTCAATGAAAGCCATGGAAATTTAGCATTTTAAGGATTCCACATTAGAGGGAATGTTTGAAGACAGAATTAAAAAGACACCACCTTTGTCCAATTTAGCTAAATTTAGGGAGATGACTTTCTTGTTGCACTTTCCATGAAAGAGTGAAATGTTTGACTTATTTGACCCGGCTTTGGTTTCAGGACCCTCGAAGCGCTCGATGATGATTAAACTGATAATATAAAAACATGTTGGCATAAAATTCTGTGAACTCTTTTAGACTTTTCTCTCATCTCTGCCATTTATCTTGTGAAATACTGAATATGTTTATATGTTTAAGCCTGTAAAACTCCTTCAACTGAAACAATGTGGAAAGAAAAAAATCATTGGATGAACTTAAAAGTCCTCGAACTGTGATTATCACACGGAGATTTTATTTTATTTTAAGGAACACTGATGCAGGATTAAGATTGGATGACGGGGTGTTGCCACGAGACAGACGGCTTTTATTGACCTCGAGATCAATTTATTCCAAAGAAACGTGAACATTTCTCCTCCTTTATGTCCTGATACGTTGTTCTAATGTATGATCACAGTCTCATGTGTTGTCTCTTCACTGTACCTGCGACATGCTGAGGCTTCATGGGGCCTGTTTTCATCAGGAAGGGCTCTCCGCCCTCGAACGCCAGGATGGGCTCACTGACCAGCCCGCTCTGTGTCTGCGTCGGGTTGCCGCTGTTGTTCAGCTGGATGATCTCCTCGAAGTCAGCCGCCTCCCCGTTGGCCGAGACGCCGTTCTGGACGCCGTTTACAACCGGACCGGAAACACTTTGTGACGCGCTGAGGACTGCGGCGTCGGGACTCTGCAGGGTCCCAGCTGCAAACAGAAACAGAATGAGTAAATGAATAAATGAGATTGGATTTCAGACTGAACATACGGCGTAGAAACTGTGACACTCACTCTTACTGAGCTCTGTGTCCTTGCCGTTGACCTGTGGAGAAGCTTTGACATCCTTCTGTGATGAGAAAAAGAACAAAAAGACTTCTGTTGTTTCAAAAAGGTCACGAGGAAGTTCAGTTCTTTCAAGCTTGTTTAAAAGGAAACACACAAACCTTTTCTCCTGCGTCACTTTTCCGAGTCCTCTTCATGATCTCCTCAAGGCGCTGTGCGGATCAGACAGAGAGATCAGTGAGTTAGAGGGAGGGAAGTACTGGGATGAACTCCTGAGTGTGAACCTTTCTGAACTGTGAAGTTGTTGTTTTTCTCTGTTTTCTCTCCTCACCTTCTTCCTCTCCAGTCGCTCCTGCTCTTCTTTCTGGAAGTGTTTCTCCCTCTCCAGGCGCTGACGCTCGGCCTCCTCCCGAGCTTTGGCTTCAGCCTCCTCCCTCTGAAAAAAAGAAGTCAAAAAAATGAAGCTGACGAATTAACACTTTCAGATTCAATACAAATGATTATTGGCTAATAGAAAAGTCACATATGCAGCTACAAAGTAACACAAAGCAGCAGGATGTCAGTTATGTTCAATTGAGACCTGCTGCACAAGAGAGTTTAGAGAAGTTGAACTTTATGCAAATGTTCTGTAACACAAGTCAGATGCTTTTGTGATGATTCCCACAGAGATGAAATACAAAGCAAATGACAACCACCCAGAAGTCCTAAAAATCATAGCTGAAAGTGTAAATAACATACCAGGGTGCAAATGTACCCAGAAGTCCCATTTTTGTTCCCCTATATTTGCTGCAGCAAGATAATAGGGGCCTTTTTTCCACCAAAGCATTTTTTGTTTTCCCAGCTGAAAGTTTTTGTCGCATGCCATATTTCTGGCCTCGCTTTCAACGACATTAAACCGGCAGTAGTCAGTATATTTTTGGCATCATTGGGCAAAAAATTCCATAATAACCTTTCAGCATATTGTAATTCAAGTGTTCTGAGAGAAAACTAGACTTCTGCACCTCCTCATGGCTCTGTTTTCAGGCTTTAAAATCGACTTTGACCGATCACAGGTCATTTCATTGAGAGAGAGCGTTCCTATTGGCTGTGCTGCGGTCATGTGACCAGAACTTGGCGTTCCATCACCAGATTTCACAATGGCGGCGTCACAAACTTTCTCATTTTACAGCTAAACCGTACACTACAAGATGATTCTGAGAACATTTGAGGAGAGAAATAGGCATTAATGTAACATAATATTGATCATATTTGATCAGCGCTGCCTAGTTTGACCGTTTATGTCGGAGTTCGAGAGCGATTGACAGCCGGCTCTCATAGACGGCAGCTGGACAGCAGACCTCAGATCAGCTCTTACTGCTTGTTTTCCTTCGGTCTGTGAAATCTTGCAGATGCCGTTAGGAACACCAGAGGACACAGATGCACATGAATTTGTTCTGGTTACCTATTTCATGTACCACTGTCACGATATAGCGACCGTTTTATAACAATTACTTTTTGCTCCATTCTCGCCTACTTCAGCTTTAAGCTTGCTATAGCCTGCACTATTTCACACCGTGGTAAACATTTTGGCTGCTCCAAACGCCATGAAAAAAACTGCTTGTACAATAAATTTTTTCTTTCAGAAATTCTGAATTTTATATTTTAGAGAATATGGGGCATTAGTCTGGAAACAGACAATACTCTTTTCTTTATTCTATACATATATGCAGACCTGGAACTTACTAAATCCAATCCCATACTGCGTAGGAACCCTGCGTAGTGTGTTTTCACAGTGTGGTGTTAAAGGATCTGAACACTTCTTCCACCTCTGGTGTCCACATTGTGTGTGTGGATGTACTGTAATGCAGAACAGCTCTTGACCACCAGGTGGCAGCACACGCTCAGTCAGTTCTGCAGCCTTCAGGCCAGAGTTGATTTCATCTGAGTAACTCCATTACATGCCTCACTGGGTATTTAGATTCAGCACCAACCAAGCAGATGTGTTGAAGTAGGCAATGAAAACAAAGATTATGATGTGTGCATAAATCACATCTGTAGCCTGCTGTTTTTTAAAATCTGCAGTTTCACACGTTTAAACTTTTGACTTTTGACTGCAGCAATTAGTTTTGTACACAAATCTTTAAATAGTCACACACGTTTTCCATTTCCCGCAACACTTGAGCTGTAAAAAAAAAAAAAAATATGAGGCCACTGTAGTCTGGAGCTGTCAGGGTGGAACAATGGTCCGATTGAAGAGGGGAGAAGGGGAGTGGAGCGTGGCGGAGTGCTTCGGGCACGGCGTACACTGACGCTGCTTATCCAACTATCAGCCCACTGCAGAGCCAAGTGTACGAGGAGACAGAGGCAGCACAGGCCTGTCACTATCTCCCAGATCACAATGGCTCCCTCAGCCTCTGCTCATCACCATTATGGAGGTCACCAGCTGGCATGTGCCCGGGCAGACAAGGGCCCTCTGACTAACAGGGCTCACCAATGGTCCGTGACAGCAGCACATATTCTATGTCCTTTAATCTGCCAGACAGTCAGTCAGTCAGGGGGCGAGTGAGTCCGATGTTCGGGCTCACGTACAGCAACAAACCCCCCCACCACCGACAGCTCAGGCATCCTCCTATGCATTAATCTGCCCAGATGGTAAGTGGGCTTACTGCATGTGGGGGATCAAAGGGATTCATGCTGGTTTATGGAAAATTAGAGGGTTTGCG
>CAKAOI010047391.1:0-12322 GCA_916701655.1 Sebastiscus albofasciatus
CTATACTTAATAATATTATATTCCATTTCTGCCAATAGATCCCCCTAAATGTTACACTGGTCCTTTAAGTAAGAGATTGAACATGGTAAATATTAAACCGGCTAAACATCAGCATGTTCTCACATCCTCCCACCCACCATGATGACATCACCAGCTAGATTATCGAAGGCAAACTGCCCAGTGCAGATTATTAATCTGTGGCCCACATTAACAGATTACATCTTTATAAAAACAAGTTTCTGTTTGGACTGAACGTCTCGACTTTTCACGCAACCTAAATTCTAAACCCCGTCCCCTCTCCGTCATGAAGTCAGCTCTGCTGCCACAGCCGTGTCCTCGTGATCACAAATGCAGATTTTCACTCAAAAAAAAAGACACACCTTTTGAATATTACACCAACTGAGAAATCTTGAACCTGCAAATCAGTACTGACAGTGTGAAAGTATCTGTTTAAACATTGAGGCTTGAATATTGTATTTATTTGTTAATTAATTCTTTATTCAAAAGCCTGATGTGTCTCAGAAGTATCCATTGCAAAGGTGTGGGACATGAAAAACTCTGATAAAAATCAGTTGTTTCAGAGGTTTTTCTCTCCACATAGGAAGTACACACTGAATACTTGCTATTATTTATGAAAAAAATACTGAATCTCGTCATAAAACAGCTACGGCACCAGTACGTACTGAACATGTCAGTATCAGCCTTCAAATACCTGTTTAAGTTAAGATTTTAGTGTCCAGTTAGCTACAGTATATACAAAAAAATCAAAGCCAAAATAGCTAAAAATTAATCAAATATCACTGATATAACATTTAAAGTAAACAGAGCTTGTGTCTCAGGCTGATTGAAAGTTAAAACACACAAGTTATATCATTTAAAGACACAAAAGGCTAAAACAAACCTACCTAACACACTCAAATATAACTCAGCAGACTCTTTAATCAAACTCATTATTTGTAAGCGCTCATCACGTGTACACCAGTCACAGATTTAAGCTGCAACAGTTTAAAGTATTAACTTGCAATAAAAGAGCCCTGAACTTCAATAAAAGAGTGTACAGGTCTACTGCTCCAGCTCAGGCCAATACAACGCTCCCAGCATGCATCGGTTCAGCGCTGTAAACTGAGCCGACACAGGGAGTACTGTTACTGTTACTGTATCACATCTTGCAGTCAAATGACACAACAGGGAAATCAAGCTGCAGGTTTACATACAGACATCAAGCTAAGGGGAGATTTGCATGGCAGAAGTGGCGATAGATCAGCAGCATAATGTCAGATTACCTCAAACCTCCGTCATCGCTTCTCTTCTGAAATGTCTCCATGTATTGGGATTAGACTATTTTTTTAAATTTAGTTTATTGCATTTATTTGTCAAGGACTGTGTACAAAAATCAATCTCATTCAAGGAGAAGAGATGCATTGTGCCAGATTTAGCTACTAGCTAATGTCCGTCTGCAGACTCTGTGCAGGTAGACACAAACACTAATACAACTAATCAACACGTTCTCACTCCCAACTCGTCAAGTAGCGCCGCTTGGTCAGTGACCCTCGGCATCGGAAACCGACGCACGGGGTACCCCTGGTGTTACTTTTGGACGGACCAGGGATGGTGTGTCAAAATACGCTCGTTACATGCATAGTGTCCTTTCAAAATAAACTTCCGTTTTCACAGGAAGCAACACAACCACTTAGGCTGCGTTCCAAATCGCATACTTTTTTTTACTTTTAGTACATACTGCAGCTGCCCTTAATAAGTACATACTGTTGCATGTAGTGTGCATACAATTGGGACATACTACTCATATATTCACTGCGCAGAGGATTGTGGGACAGAATTGCCAGAAAAGCATGCTGGCTTGCATACTGCAAAATGCGACCGGATGTAGCAGGACATCGGGTAGGACAGAATGTGTTGAACTAATGCAATTAATACAAATACAAGTTCAAACTACAGTAAATACTCAATTCAACCATAGATCCAAACACATTCTAATCATTACACACAACACTATATAATACATATAAATAATAATTCCCACTTATATATTAATAATTCATTAAATTCTGGTATTGTATCCCAGAGTTTCCACTTCAATTGAGACTGATGGGTTGGGTCCCTCCACATTTTAAATAGCTGCCAGCTTCTAAAAGCCTTTAATCACTCTTCATCAAGGTCTAACTGCTGTTTCAGAGTCAATGACCCATCTGAAAATTAAAGCTCAGGCATCGTAGATAAATTATGGAAAGCTAATTCCCATGAAAGCATTATTCCTATGGATGTTTCGTATGGTAAAACAATACAAATAAGGTGATGTCTCACCTCCTGACGGGTAATATTACACAAATAAAAACACTTACTGTCCCGCTTAGCTACTCTATCATTACTCCATCTACCGATCACACAGATGATGCAAAGTCATAGCAATTCAAGAGTGATCCAACTTCTACCTGGAGGCAAAGTGAAGCAAAAAACAAAGTATCTTTCTTATGATCGAATGCAGGTGAGGTGAAAACACAGAAAGTGGGTACAATGAACACAAACTGAGTGAGCAAAAGAGAGAGAAACAGGAAATAGAAGAAGACAGATTGTTGGTGGGAGGAGATTGCGGGTGAAAGGAACAGAAATGACTCAGACGGAGAGAAAGAGAGATGAATGATTAATCTTTAACTAAATGTGGCAATAATCTTGTTTATCTAAGCTGCCATTAGGTACACTGAACTGAGGAGGACACAGAGAGATAGCTACAGAGATCAAATGAAAGAACCCGGAAGAGACCGTTCTACTATCAGCGTCTAAATTAATTCACTATTCTACTGCACACTGAAGCATGTTCATACACTTATTAAAGAGTGTACATACTGTATATAGTGAAGGACACACTACTTTACTTTTTAAGTTACATTGTGAGATCATTTGAACATGTATAAATCTTCCCGGACATTCAGAAGCTACACTACAAAACGGCGCCGTTAGTGGACTATTTGCTACTAAGCTCTTTACCACTAGCACGGCACAAAAAGGTCAAGTCTGGAGGTGGTGGAACCAGAGAATTAAGCCTCAGACGTGCTTTGAGTTAAATCTTAATCTTATTCTAATGTGCTAATCTCACGATGTTAACATGCCAACAATTAGCAAGTTAGCATACACGTTAAAGGGATAGTTTGAGTGTTTTGAAATGGGGTTGTATGAGGTACTTCTCCATAGTCAATGTATTACCTGCAGTAGTTGACGGGTCGGCACGCCCCCAGTTTGGAGAAGCAGACAGGAGTTACCACACAGGATGTTGATACAATGTACTGTATTTTCTGACGGGGAACTGAACTGAAAGTGAAATTTATCTATGCTGTTTTTGCCACCGGAGTCCGGCTGCTTTGAAGAGAGTATAGATAAGTTTCACTTTCAGTTCAGTTCCCCGTCGGAAAATATTCTAAATATAGCGTACCCTTGTACTGATATTGATTCTTTTAGGTGGGCCTTTCTTTCAAGTGGCTAAGATCTGTTTTGCTGCCCCCGTCCACAGCAGTACATTGCTTTGCTCCTGTGTGGTAACTCCTGTCTGTTTCTCCAAACTGGTGGGGTGCCGACCGTCATCTACTGTAGATAAGACACTGACTATGGATAAGTACCTCATACAACTCCACTTCAAAACACTTAAACTATCCCTTTAACAACTCTTGGATCCTGACATGCTGAATTTTAACATGTTTGCATGAAATGCATTTAGCGTGAAATGTTTAACATACACTATATTGTATGTTTAATATGTTTATTTGCTGTTTGATATGTTATATGAGGGGAAATTGTCTTGGTGAAACAAGAGAGATAAAACATAATGCAAATACATAAAACATATCTGAACCTGTAAATTTGTTATGTATTTAGCACGTTTAGTTTTGAGTTGTAACACTGCTGACATGTTAGAGTATCCTTCTTTACATTTAACTAAACATGTTAAATGTTTTATTACACTGAAGAGAAAGAGCAAGAGAGAAGAAGGATGCATAGCGAGCGAGGAGAGAAAATAGAAAGAAAGATGGAGAGATCATCAGGGTTCACCTTCATCTCCTCTCCTCTCCTGTCAGGACACCTGTTTAAAAACGCTGCAGAGCCGGCTACTTTTCAATTTGCCCTTGAATTATCACACACACACACATATACACACACATACACACACCATAACAACGGTTACACCTCAGCGGTATTCCATTACTCTCCTTATAAACCAGAGGCCACATCTATTTGACATTCAGCAGGCGACACACACACATTTTATATTCCAAGCTAACTTCCCTCTCTATCCCAGCACAGACAGACACTACTGTAAGGCGTAACTTAAAACCCAGCTGACATGAGGCTGATACAGACACATGGCTGCTATCAGGAAACAGAGAAATGACCACAGAGAAGAAGAAGAGGGAAGGATGATGGAGAGGAGGAAGAAGCAAATCAGGAGTTGGAGGGAAAGGAGTGAAAGGAAAGACAGATGGAAAGATATGGATGATGAAAATGCAGAGGGGGTGGGCTGTGTGTGTGTGTGTGTCAGTGAGATGGACAATAGGAGGTCGGAGCAGGCCAATAAGAAGAGAACTGAAGGCTGCTGAAATATTGGTGGTGCAGTGAAGTAGTAAAGTGATGATGAAGGTGGAGCTCGTCTCGCCTACCTGTCATTGTGTCACGCTAAGTGCCTGGTCACTCCTCCTGTCAATCAACCAGTGTGTCAGTCCACCGCAAACTCTCAGACAGCCAGTCGGGTTTTCCACTTGCTTCCACTCTTCTTCCCCTAGAGGCTTTCTGGACTTAGACACCCTCCCCTCCCTGTCTGTGATCAGTGCTCGGTCACTCTCTCTCTCTCCCCCTCTATCTCTCTCTCTTTCACACACATTCACAAACTCTCATCTCCCATCCTCTCCTGCTAAACCACTCCCTCCTCAGCCTCCACTTCCTCCTCCCTCCCTTGATTCCTGGACCACTCCCTCTTCCTTCTATCATCCCTTCCCCCCTTATTATACCCTCCTCCTCTCCTCCTTCCACTTCTTCTTCTCCTTCAATTCAATTCCATCCCTCCTCCTCCTCCTCCTCCTCCTCCTCTCTCATTGGCTATAGGCAGAGAGGACACAGGCATAAGGGGTGGAGCCTGGCTCAGGGCCACACACACACTCACACGCTGCACCAGCATCAGCATCTGTACAGCCAGGCACCACCAGGAAGAGATGCTGCAGAGTCAGACTTCAGGATCACACACACACATGCACGCACGCACACACGCTCGCAGGTGACGCAGCACACGTGACCCACATGCCCTTACTTTACATTTACATGCAGGTAAAATTCAAATGACCCGACTGTCATGGCACAAACTATACTTGTACAGTCTCTCTACGGGCTCTCATGTGAAAATATGAAAACCTAGTAACACCATTAACGGAGACTTTTGTGTTTTAAACATAGACTGTATATAAGAAGTGGATGTAGTCACACATTGGTTTGTGGTCCTCAAGTTTTGGCCGTCGCAATCTTGTTTTTTTGCAACCAGAAGTGACACGAGAGTGTGGAGTCAAGTACAACCAAATGCTGAATAAGACATTTTTAGGCGACCAAAAAGGTTATAATAAACTTTCATGAACTAAAAACACACTGTGAAAGGGTTAAAGTTCTAAGACGAAAACACGGACAACTCCCAGACCGGACAACGCCGTGGTAGCGACCTCAGTCACAAGGTCTAAAGCATCCCCTGCTTTATGGTCTATTTGACTCTAAATGGGACCATAATTTACTAAATGAACATCATGCTGTATTGAAGAAGACTTGAAACTAGCGATTGAGACCATAAACTCAGGTTTACAATGTTTACTGAGGTAATAAATCAAGTGAGAAGTAGGCTCATTCAGACTTCTTTTAGCAACCAGAAGAGTCGCCCCCTGCTGGCTGTTAGAGAGAATGACAGTTTAAGGCACTTCAGCATTGGCTTCATTTCTCAGACCCCGGAGTTGTCCACTGGTTTTAAAGGATAAGTCTGGTGATATTCTATATTTCTTTTATTTTTGTTAACTAATCCCATGAAAAGACCAAAACCAATAAGTATTGCCTGATGTCTGTTCTTCCTCTGTTCCATTGAGCTCCATTGTTGTCCAAAAACTATTAAAAACACATCACAATGAGCCACACTGTTGCACTGGGTGTGTCATGTTCCTTCATTACCATGAAAACACACTGTAGTTTATTGTGACTCAATCCCACATATGGCATACAGCTGCCCCAAATTCTCACTAGAGAACCAAATATGTATTAATCCACAACTGAAAATAGTCCCCAAACAAATGCACTATTTACTTGGATTTGAGTAATGGTTGCTAAAAACTACAGATTTTTTTAAGGAATTAATTATTTTTTTTTTTTTCAATTATGAAACTAAAGACCCATTTTTGAAGATTTACATCTTCTGTAGGAAACAATGGATTCAGGGCTGAGATCCACAGACAGAGGACTGAGAGACTGAACACACTCTGGCTTTGGTTGACAATAAGAAAACATATAAATTATCACCAGCTTTATATTAACTTGAACTGAAGGAGCAAAAGGAATACCCTATTAAACCAAAGGTTTTTTTTTTTTTTTTAAATAGATGGAGTACCCTAAAGCTCTACAAATTATATAATTTTACGCTCCATCATCCTTCAGCATCCTCTTTAATAAACCTGTTGGATAAACTGGAAACACGTTGTTCCTCTTCTGCTTCTGACAGTTTAACATGATGGAGATTTTCACCAAACTAAGGCAAAATACTGCAGCACAATCAGCTAAGTGATGCTTATTTGGCAAATCACGGGTCTGTGCAAAGCCGTGCAACGTGCTGTGATTGACAGCTCTTATTGGTGTTAACACTGCTTCAGTCGTTTCATCTCAATCTACAGCTGGAAGAACATACTGTACTCTGCACTGCACCAGAATGCACCTATGGTACCCTTTACACTGTGAATGTGGTCCTGATGTCTCTGCATGTGTTAAAGTGGGGTTTTTTTCAGAGTACACAGAGATTACAGCAGCACTATGTTTAAATACACCACTCCTACCAAGCTGAATTACTGTACAAAATAGGGTTTTAAAAAGAAAAGATTCCCTCTTTGCCTGAATCCAATACTGGATGTGAGCACTGTAGTGAGAAGTATTCTCCTCCACGCCCTGAATCTGAGAGTGAAACATAAGACTGCACAGAGAAAGCTGGAACAACAGCTCAAACGTCCTGCAGACACTGAAGACAACAGTGCTTTAATGATGTGTGGGCGCTGACAGTTACCACTTCCTGCCATATGGGGCTGCTGGTGTGTAACTCTGCATAGTGCTGATTTTAAGTGAAGGTGAAAGTATTATGTTAGTGTTTAGTTTCATACTGTAGAGAGCCTCTGTTTCACATCTGGTCTCTGTGCTGATGTTGGAACAGTAAAAACATGAAATGGGCGATGGTACACAATGGTGATGCAGTCTACTCGTTGAGGAAGGAGCAAAATAAATAGATAAATAAAATCAAAAGTGAACAAATCCTTCAGGTTTGTTTTACGCTGCTAGTGGAGGTAACCACAGCAGGATCATTTAGATAAAGCCATGAGCACTAGAGAAGCTAAACAGACTCATTATATTGCCCTATGACATAGAACATCTCCCTGCACAGTACAATAAAACTATAAAAACTAAAAAGGGAGAAACTGTATTTGCTGAAGTGATGACCAGGTGGTCGAGGAGTGCAGATCTGATGAACACGCCGTGGAGGATCTCTGGTTACAACGAGAGGACAGATGGCAGAGGAGGAAAGAAAGAAAAGGACAGACAGACGCAACAATAAAAGAAAGAAGTTGGTTGATTGACGCTCACTTGGCAGATGCTGCACTGCAGAGATCAACAGCACCTCCAGACGATACCTTTCCATCACAAACACGGTCCTCTCTGTTGTTATTATTCTCCAGTCTGTCTACCTGCTTCTCACCTGCTGCAGCACAGCAGAGAGAAACACCTCCTCACTTCGTGGTGTTCTCAGGTTTGGTTCACACTTCACAAGTGTCTATTTTCAGCAGCAATTTCAGCTCCTATCATGGTGAACGTGTTTTCCATCATAATTCAGTATTTAATACTGTACTTTATTCGTGTTTATTAACTGCTTTAAGGCCGTCATCTTCGTGGATTCACAATTTCCATTGTCTTCCAGATCTTTAAGCACTAAGAACCACTTTTCAGGATTGTTTTTCCTATAAGCTACGGCCCACAGTGGCTAAAAATACCTCGATTGTGTCTCTGCGTAAAAACGGCTGCAGCCTGCTGTAAGTGTGAAAAGTGGTGTGAAAACGGTCGGTAAACGTTGCTTTATTTCATCTGTGTATCATAACAACAGCTTGTATATCCGCGGTCCTCGGTCTTCCGGTTTCCCTTTTTGAATGACAAATACGGACCACCGTGACCTGCTGGTGTGGAGACTTATTTCCTCTCACGCAGGCGCAGAACGTACGTGGTAGTTGGCCGTCGGCTGTAGTCTTTGTGGTGTATTCGAGTGCAACTTTTTGGCGAAGATGCAGGCGACGTGAGGCGATACAGCGGTCGGCCTTTGTTGCCACTAGTTCTTTGATGTGGGTTCGGTGTGTCTGGGCCTTTATATGGCATGAAATCGAGCCTCAAAACACTGGCTGGGTTGGAGATCTGCAGATTCTTGAGCTTTGACAGCACATAGTAACAGGACGGTAGGGTGCTGAGTCTCTCCCATCTCCAGAGAGATTGACCTCTGTGACCTCTGACCTCTGACCTCTGAATGGAGGAACTCAAGCAACAAGACATTTTGTTTCCTTTTCTTTTGGGCACCACAACAATATCTGCAATTGTCAGCAAACACATACAGGCCTCTTTTCCTACACTTGTGAGGACCTTCCCTGAGACATTCAGTCTCTGACCACTTAACTTAAATTAATCTTAGTTCCAAAGTAGTATCAAAACCTTAAACATAAACTCAACCCTTACAGAAGTAAGAGCAGATAAAACATTTCCCTCATCTTTCTGTCCCTATGAGAACATCTAATGCTCGGAAATACGGCAACACACGTCTCATTAATCTACCTGTGTGTCCCACCTGTACAGGAATCAGTCTCTCTCTGCTACTCCCGTAGTTTAACGTAATTTAATTTTAATTTATAGCAGAAATGTCCTTAAAATAAATCATCAAAAAGAACTTGTCACTTTGACCAGGTAGAAATAAATAAATAAAATATATGAATAAAATAAATAAAGAAAAATGTACTTTGCTGATTGCTTGGGTTATTTAGAATTTACTAAATTGCCACATTGGTTGATTTAGAAATACTGGAGCAGACTAAACGTCATCCTACCCAGACTGGGTTGGACCCACCCGGGTTAAGCAGCTGATCCCTCCCTGCAGGACCAGCTGTCACTCGACAAGCTCTCCTGGTAACCTGCAGCTGACATTATTAACTTCATATTTTCATTTTGCCTCATTCTGTCCCCTGCGCTAAGCTCCTGTGAAGGTCAGTGCACAGGACTTGTGCGTTTGTCTGATACAGTTTAACTTAAATCTTGACCCGCGGAGCTGCAGCACAACACTCAACAACACTCACCAAATGGTTTGAATGGCACACGTTACATCTTGGATAACAAACAGCACCAGAGCGCTGCTCAGACTGCCGTGACCCCTCGCTGTCTCTGCACCTGTCGCTCAATATGGCCGTCTGTGAAGTCTAGCAGACTGCAGAGACAGTGTGTCGGAACCACACATCACAGCCAGTCAGTTTACTTGCATTTAGCTGCCCTCCTTATTTGGATATTTACATCTCTAAGAAGTGATAACACTAACAAGGAAAGTGGCATCTACTTTGTTTGAACCAGGTGGAGCAACCATCACTATCTTGTTCATAATAATCAGCCATTGTGACCACAGATATGATCCGTCCTGGCAGCAGTATTTGCATGATTGTAAAGCAGGATGTGACTGATCCAGAGACTGCAGCTGGGAGGAGAGAGACACATGCAGCTGCTAAATAACCACCAGAGCTCAGCATGTATTCAAATCCACAAAATGGTTCAAAAGCTCTCATTCATGATGAAAAACATGATCCTTCCTGCTTGTTAGTGGTACAGGCGACGAGCCAACCGTGTTTTCAAGACAGTGTTTAGTAGCTGAGGAGGGAGAGGAACTTCAATGATATCAGAGGCAAATGACACCTGATAGATTCAGAAAAGGTGAGCATGCATAAGCTTCAGGTTTGCCTACAATGACTGGACGATATTACTTACAAAACCCAGGTGGTGTAGTGCTATAGCCAGCTGTTCTGTAATGCAGGAGGCAACACTTTCCAGGCTCTATTGAGAAATCTAATGTATGAATTTATATGTCGGCTAAATGATTCTCATTATCATGCTACTGTCAAATCCTTGTTTTAGTGTTATACGATACCATTCACCCCTGTGGAAACAATGGTCTTTTATTACAAAAAAAGTGGCAGTTTCTATTTTAATGCATGTATTGTTGTTTGTGTTGTATGTTTTTTCTAAATGGACATCAAGTCTGTCAATAAAGATTAACTAACTCACTCTCTTTAACCCTCAACTATAACCAAAAACACTACTGACAGGGGGAAAAAAACAGAAAATATCTATACAGAAATAATAAATAAAACAAGTTAGTATTGCAAGAATATTCTAAATGATAAATTAAATTGTGGATTTAATGACATCCATATATAATGCATCCAATCAGGCTAATTTGCGCAGTCACTGAAAGGCAGCTGGACAATATTGTTGCTACACCAAATACATGTCAATATATTTCTGAGTAGATTTGTGCACATTAAGAAACATTTCAGGGCGTCTGAATATGATTATTCTCTCTCTCTGTGTGTGTGTGTGTGTGTGTGTGTGTGTGTGTGTGTGTGTGTGTGTGTGTGTGTGTGTGGCTAAATGATTCTCAAAATGCCTTTATGATGTTACTGACAAATCCTTGTTTTAGTGTTATACGATACCAGTCACCCCTGTGGAGACAATGGTCTTTTATAATAAACAAACTATATCAGTCTGATATATTTCACTCTCTAACCCTTAACTATAACCAAAAACACTACTGATAGGTGGAAAAAATATCTATAAAAAAAGGTACAAAAATAATTAAAAAAAAAACAAGTGAGCATTGCAAGAATATTTAAGATGATAAATGAAACTGTGGATTTAATGACATCCATATATAATGCATTTAATCAGGCTAATTTGCACAGTCACTGAAAAATACTGTTGCTACACCAAATAAATGTCAATACATTTTGTGCACATTAAGAAACACATGTCAGGGCGTCTGACAGAGTAAATTCACCATCTCTGTATTATTCTATATGTGTGTGATGAGGTGCTGAGGTGCCATGAGATGAGCAGCTCACCGTTGTTGTTGCAGTACTGTAGCAGCAGGTTGCTGCTGTCATACAGACTCCCACACGAAGAGATCATCTCCGACATCCCCTCTTCTCTTAGTCCTTCTCTCTTCCCAGCTCTCCTTCCTTTCAGTCGGCTCCTTTGTCCTCCTTTCACCCCTTTCCGTCTCTTCTTCACGCTGTCCACCCCTTCCTGTCTCCCCCACATTCATGAACAGACCAAACACATCCACCTTTACCTGCTCCAGCTCCCCCCCACCCCCTCTCTCTCTCCAGCTCACTGCCTGCATCAAGCGGCACACTGTACAGACTACACTTCCGCTTAAGACTTTCACAATAAGAGTCAGAGCACCTGCCTGACTATAGAGATTATATTGTAGGGTGAATTAGCCTAATGTAGGACGTTTTTTGCACTTCAGATTTCTGGAATATGTTGCGATATAAAGCCAATACATTAAATACAGTACCACTCTGAATTCACCAGGATGTGTCCTAATCAAACCAAAAAAAGAAAATGCAGATATCACACTCATAAAATAAATGGTAGACATATCAGTAATCAAGTTTTGCCAAGCTTACATTAAATTCATCTCTTTATAATAATGCTCTCTATTTTAACAATGATTGACACTGTGTTATATTTCAACCAGGTTTAGAGCAATTCCCATTACCAAAAAATAAAAAAATCACTAATATCACAATAACCTTTGGGCTATTTTTAGCTACAGAGAGAAAATCTGAAAAAAATAACCGTAAAAAAAAGTCTGAAAAATGTCTGAAAAAAAAGTCTGAAAAATGTCTGAAAAAAAAGTCTGAAAAATGTCTGAAAAATATCTGAAAAAAAGTCTGAAAAATGTCTGAAAAATGTCTGAAAAAAAAGTCTGAAAAATGTCTGAAAAATGTCTGAAAAA